>JAOXNZ010000098.1:16553367-16566362 GCA_028566095.1 Kryptolebias brasiliensis | reverse complement strand
CTGCTAAAATCCAAAAGAAAGATCCAAAATTAAAAAAGCTTGAATTATTGGTCAAGAACCACTTGAAAATTTCACAAAACATTGTCTCCTTAGAAGCAAAACATTAAAAAATAGTATCAGTATTGTTTTTTCTGTAAATTTTAAGAAGTGTTTAGTTTGGCTGTGCAATTCAGAGCTATTGTTTTTTGTGAAGAAAATACAAGAAAAGGAATAATTTGGGAAACTGCTTTTTAAACTCCCCACAGCATCTAGTGGAAAACAGATAGTCTCTGTCTAACAGGATGTAAAAGAAAAGAAATGCTAAATTTTTTCCTTTTCTCATGCCGATCTCCTGTTAGAGCTGTAATACACACCCAATTAACCTAATAATAAGCCACAATGATGATGCACATGCCACTAAGTAAACAACGTGATCTTCTACATTGCTTCCATCTGAGTGCTTCCTCTCACTCCCACAAAAGTCCATTAGCTTGTCATTCGCCTTCTTTACAGCCATTCAGCTTTTGCACATTGCCCATGGCAGTGTGGAGCAGCTTGCTCCACATGAATAACAATATCTGATTATTCAGACAGAAGCCAAGTGACTCAGCTGTCTCTACTGTATTCATCACTTCATCTCTTCCTCTGTTTTCCTTCTTCTTTTTGCCGCAACTCCAAAGAACCACTTTCCTTTTCCTCCTTCCTTTAATCTTTCTCCTGCGTTGGTCTCACAGGCTATGGTTCACAGCCCTCATATCTCAGCATCATTTCTCCTCCTCCTGTCTCTTCTTTTAGTGTGTACATTCTCCAATAAAGCAGAAAGGGCAACATTGCCAGCAGCCATGTTGGTGAGCTGTTGAGTGGGACGAACGGCAGAAGGATGAGGAGGAGTCTGCCACATTTGTTGGACAGGTAGAGCACAGTCGAGTCAATCCTGCTGTCGAGCTACAAAAGTAACGCTGGAAAAGAGTGCCTTCAGGGACAGACTGATCAGCTTCCATCATTCCACCATTAGTTTTTAACTATTTATCACAGTGCAGACAGACGAGGCTTGTCAGAAGCTTTGAAATTCCATATTTTTGATTCATAATTCTAAAGCACAAAGCCTGTGATTTCCAAATAAAATCTCACAGTAACTTGGTTTTGAATAATCAAAAATGCACTAATTTATTTATTTTTATTGTATAAATTTGCTATAAACTTGCTGTCAGATCCAGCTAGTGTTAAAAAATACACTGCTGTATTTAGTGTTTGCCTGATGAACACAAATTATCAGCAGGAAATGTTAAATTTTTCATTTGCTGTAATGCTGACACAGCTAAACTTTAGACTTCAACTAAAAATTTGCATCATGAGTTTTTAAATCAACACTTTATATTTCGGTTTAGTTTAAAAGCCCATGGCAGCTTCATTTTTTACTAGATTAAATTATTGATTCATTCTCTTCTGTACGCCTAGGATGGGGGACTGAAATCAAGTAAACATGTTATGTAGTTCATTGGATTCCTGATTTAGCCTTTACTTTATGACTGGTCAATATACAAATACAATTAAATTACTGGATTATATTTGAGCTGAACTGGAGTCTATTTCAATAGAGTTGATTCATTTTTTTTCCTAATTAAGTACCTTCAAACAAACTGTTGTAACATGGTGCTTTATATTTTAACTGAATTATAGATAACTGATTAAAAATTATAAATTGTCATTAACCTAATTTATATCTTGTATAAATATTCATATGAAAATACAGTTTTTACGATAATGGTGTAAATGTTCATTGAGTAACCTTTTTTGATTCAGCGGTTGCCATATTGATTCCCTGTCAAATATGGCTGACAGTCTATTTAACATCAGTCTGGTGTTCTTATTCTGGTTCATATCACTATTTGATATTTTTGTCTGATTATATTTAACTGATCCCACATTCTTGGAAAGCAGGAGAAAAAGAAACACTGAAGGGCTGGCAAACAGTTTATATGGGGTTCATTTTGAGTTGCCATGATCTACCCTGGTTAAATGAAAAGTCACTTTAATGATCTTTGAAAATGTTGATTTTCTTGACTCAACATAGCCAGATGACCGAAGAATGTCACTGAGTAGTACACCTCTGACGCAGATCAGTGAATGAAAGCAGAATCAGATGACTTTTGATAGCTAATTCAAAAATGCCTGCTCATATTTACTGGTAAGGCACAAATACTCGATCCATTTAAAAAAAAAAAAAAAAACTCAGTCACTGGGCTTTAATGAGGAAATGAGCATTGGAGAACATTCAATTCACATTTAGATTCAAGTCAGGGCATTTTTAGATCAAGGCAAAATGCAGCCGAACAATAAAGAAAACCGAACCAAACCAACTCCACATCTAAAAGGCTTCTGCTCTTTTCTTGTGTTTCAGTGGCAATCTTGTCTTTTTTTGTTGTCTAATGATAACTCTCCATTTTTCCCCAGTTATGAAATATAAACCCTATCCACTTTCATACACTAAACGAGGGAGCGTCTTTATTAGCATAAATGCAGGAACAGATAATCCTACTACCCTTTCAATGCTAATTGTATGTTTTCCCCCCTTTGCCTGATCCTCTGCTTTTAACAATCAGTGGCTTTCATTTCACCTCCTGTGAAGCAGGAGTCCTATCCACTTAAAATGCTGAGCTTTAATTCTGATGACGGAGCACTGCCTTGTGATGACAGGAGCCACAGGTATCGTCCCTGCAGCTGGACCAAAATGTTTTTAGTAAATGAGGACATGCAGGGGGGAATGACAGTTAGGACAGCGGACACACTAGGACGACAATGTGAGAAGTTTTCTTACTGAACGCTGAATCAGGATGTGTCTAATTAATGAAGGCATGATAGCAGAACCTGCAAATGTTGTCCTTCTCTGAGTCTTGGGGCTCTGCTGGATAATTACATGGCTAATGAGAGTAAAGGGAGTTTGGGGGGAGTACCAGATCAAATCGCGGAAGATAAAGAGGGTTCATTTGATTAAGAAGACCAAAAATGTTCCTCTGTTTTCTTCTGGTTTACTAATCCCTAATACAGCTTTGTTATTTTTGCTCTATCAAACACAAAAGATTGCGTTGTGAATAATACTGAACAAAAACTGATCTATTGAGACGAATCAAACGCTGTTATAAAAACACTGACAAAATACTGTATGCTGCCCATAGAACCTGCAGTACTTTTTGAGGTAAAGGACATTTGGACCTTTTATTTAAACCTTCTTCTAAATGAGACACATGACTGCCAATTGTGAAACAAGCACAGCTATCTGAAATCAGTAGTCACGCAGTTCCCCTGGAAAAAAAAGTCATCAATAATGGAAAGGACCAGAGACAAGATAAGACAACAAGACAACGTAATTCTCTTGCATTAACCATGAGAGGGTCTCCTTCCTTTGTCTTCCTTTAACCTGTTTTCTAAAGGAAATTCTAAAAAAGACTAGATGGAAATCGATCCAGGTAAAAACAGACACCAGGTGTTCTTTCTTCATAAATGGCCGGGGATTGATTTGGGGAAGTGGAGGACAGGTTGTGGGCACAAACCAAGGACTGGGCCAGTGGCCAGGAAGTTCGCAGCTGCACATTTGCCACTGTCCGAGCCAGAGCTGAGGCGAAGCACCTCCACCTTGTGCTCTGCATGTCTAACATGCTTGATCTGCCAAGTGCTCCTTTTAATTAACTACTCCATACGGCTGTATAATTACTCCACTAACCTTCCCTAATCAGTTGTTCAATCGTGCATTCCATATTTTTATACTCCCTGTTTGTTCCTCATTACCTGACTGATGCTCATTCCTAAAGTAAAGGAAACATAAAACTCAGGCTTGACTATAATCTCAACATTGGAAAACACAGGTTAAGTCATTGTGGTAATACTTTAACTGGGGCACATTCCTAATAGTATTACAAAAAGACAAACACTACCGCTCAAGCTTTGTGCAGAACACACTGTTCCACAGTTGCTTCTCTTTGAACATCTTCACCAGCTTGAGCACGTTCCTTTTGTCTGTAATTACACTGTTGAATCACAGTAAAGGAAGAGACATAATTGTACGCTTTCTTTTACATTCAGCCCCATCCGGTGAGAAGTGTGAAAGTATCTGCTGTTGTCTTGGTTACATCTTCCTTCTTGTCTTTTCTGACTATAAATAACGCAGAGGCGACTGAACTCAGAGGAAGCCCCAGTGGTATGAGTCAACAGTTAGAAGTAAAAAGTAGCTGAAATCAATCGAAAAGTGTTCAAAACCAGAGAAAATGACATAAAAGTCGACATGAAAGCTGCTCTGATCCAAATGAGAAAATCTGAGATTATTTTTGAAACACTAAACTAGTTACCATTTTGGCCATGATCAATATACTCATGTGAGTATTAGAGAACAAATACACAACGCAAATGTCACAATGGCATGTTATTCCCATGCTTTTGGTCTCATGACCTTCTCTTGAGCTTGTGCTTGAGCAATCTGACACTGGAGCTGAGCTGATATGAATTCCAGTGTTGGTCCAGGATGCCAGGTAAGATTTCACACAGAATTCTGACTGCATTTGGTATTTAGTCACTCTGTTTTTAGTGTAGGCGTTGATAGTTAAATGTGTTAAACAGAAACCGCACCTGCTTTCTGCAAAACACATCCAATGGTAAATGCTCATTACATACATTGTCTAGGTCAAGATTCAGGTAAGACAACAAGAAAGTATGTAGAATCCTTCAGTAAACAACAACCTCATGGTATTAGACATGATTCCAGAAAAAAAACTATTTCACAAGATTTTTAGATTTTACAGCATTTCATGTAAAAACAAAACATTTTGTGCATTGGTTGATTAAACTTGTCAGTTTAATAACTTTGTGCTGCATTTAGTAGCATCCATCCATTTTCTACACCTGCTTGATCCTGCAGGAACCTCCAGTGGTTACTGGGCAAGAGGCAGGGTTACTTTGAATTTTTAAATTTTTGGAAACCCCAACAAGAGGTTATCAAACCAATCCAAATCATGATATTATAGATTTCAGCATTGGTATTGTATTGAATTGATGCATTCATTGTCCACCCTGTACTAATTTAATTTTTGCAAATTCAGTTATTGACATTAATGTTTATATATATATATAATTAATTTGCCTGCTTGAAATTCATCCTGGGTTTTTAAATGCAAATAATCAGCTAATTAACAGTAGAGAAAAAAATCTGTCATTTAACAATCATGAAAATATATTCAGATTTAGCATATTGATGATAAAACATGACACAGTGCCCTCCCTAATGTGAACTAAATAGGCTGCCCTTATAAGTCAAAATATTGTATTAGATCAATAGCAAATTTAGCAGTACCACACACCACTGCCAACTACACTATTCTGGATATTTTTTTAAACTAATATTTTTTCCTTCATTTAAAAAAAATTATCTTGTCCAGACAAGAATCAAATTTTCAGTCATCCAAAATGCAAAATGTCTTCAAGAAACAAACAAAATAAACAAAACAAAACAGCTAGTTGTCTTTGAATTACTTTGTTCAAATCAAAATTTAAACAAAACTGAAATACATATGTGATGCCACTAGGTGACAACAATATTAATGTTAATAAATGAAATTACAAAATAAGAGCATTCTGAACGTGGCTCAAAATTCTCCTAAAACAATTGTAGTTCTTTTTTTTGGACATTTTAACCATTTTCTTTCAAGGTTCACAAACGTTTAACGGTGACAAAATCAGGACAATGCGAGACAATTTTATTTTGGTAAAAAAGGCTGTTGGAGTTTCTAATGCATATGTAATACGCAAAGCAAAAAGATATCATTGTTTTGCAAAAGAAAATTCTGTTTAAGTGTGCATGGATGCACTGAAAGCATCTTTTAACATATTTTTTCTTCTGTTTCACCAAAAATAAAAAATCATTGTTTACATGTGGATAAGAGGTGAAAATAAAACAGAAAAAGGGTTTAAACCAGGTTTAAAATATAATTTATGAACCTAACTCTGCAAAGAGTTATTTTGTATAAGAAATTTTATATAAACCAACTTTTAATATCGGAAAGCAAACTTTTTTAAAACAAAATACACACACCCACACACAAAAGTGTGTAAAGAAATATGAGTTTACCTCATCTAAACACACAACATGAATGTAAAAACAACCACACGCATCATCATTAACAATTCCATGTGAAGCTGCACCAATAAAAAGTGTTCCTAACTATTATAGTATTACTTATTTAATGTATCAGCTAGCTCACAAGCATGTAAGACATCATATTACATGTTGTTCTAGCATAATGTCTCATGTTCAACATGCAAAGCAGCAGTAAACACGCCTAAACCACAGCAACTGCCGCATCCTGCAGATGCTGCTCCCTTCACTCCCAGTGAGAGTGTTAACTGCCTGTCTTAGGATGGGCGGATGATGTCACTGACGCCTTCCCGTGCACTGCTCTTGTAATGGAGTCAATTTAGCTTCATGCTGAGCCATTTTAGTCCAGCCTTACCCCATGAAGGACATATTAGTAACCCCATGTTCCATCCCACCATCTTGTTTCTTTTTCCCCATCGATCTTTTTTTCTTACTGTTGCTCTGTGCTAC
This sequence comes from Kryptolebias brasiliensis, assembly GCA_028566095.1. Lineage (NCBI taxonomy): Eukaryota > Metazoa > Chordata > Actinopteri > Cyprinodontiformes > Rivulidae > Kryptolebias > Kryptolebias brasiliensis. The sequence goes on along the minus strand of JAOXNZ010000098.1, from coordinate 16,559,791 downwards.
AATTTGTAAGCTTGTGTCAATCCCTCTTTTCAAACAACACACAGTTTCTGTGTGTCAATAACTAACTTCATCTGATAATGATAATGTCTTTCATAGATGTAATTACATTAAAGGGAGAGAAAACTGCAGAAATTAAAGGCTTAGTATTTCTTGAAGAAACCCATATTGCCTGCCGAATTCATGCCAGAATTTTTAACTAAAATCATCTTGTGCTTAGAAATGACAAAGTTGTAGCAGTTTTGGTCAAATCTTGTATAAGACTTCTGCACAATATTAAATTCTGTTTGATCCTATGAGCTGTGTTAGTGCTCACAGAATGTATTTTCTAAGATGATTTGGCTGGGGTGGCACAGCGGAGTAGTGGTTAGAGCTGTCGCCTCCCAGCAAGAAGGTCGCAGGATCGAATCCTGGCCTGGGGCCTTTCTGGGTGGAGTTTGCATGTTCTCCCTGTGCACATGTGGGTTCACTCCGGGTACTCCAGTTTCCTCCCACAGACCAAAAACATGCAGGATGGTTAATTAGTAACTCTTTAAAAAAATTGTCCCTAGGTGTGAGCGAGAGTGTGAATGGTTGTTTGTCCCTATGTGGCCCTGCGATGGAGTTGCGACCTGTCCAGGGTGTCCCCCTCCTCTCACACCGGCTCCCCGCGACCCGGAATGGAAAAAGTGGGTAAAGAAAATGGATGGATGGATTTGGCTGTGGTGGCTCTGTGGTCAGTGCCGCGGTCCTGTGATCCTGTGTTGAAGATTCGAGCCCAGGTTACGGCAGGACCAGCATCTGGTGTAAAATAATTGCGAAAAAAAAGTTTGCTAGCTGTGGCAACCCCTGAATAAAGGAGCAGCTGAAAGAACTTACGTATTTGGCTGTGGTGGCCATCTTGAACTGATTGACGCCAAAAGTTAATCAGTTGTAGATGTACATCCAGTGATTAATTTCTGAAAGATTTCTTAAATTATGTCAGGAAATATTTTCAACACATAGACACCAAAGGTTAGAAGCAAAGTTTTAAAGGCAGGTTTTATGCAATCAGTGCTTGAAGTACGTATGTGTTGGGAATGAGTCTCAGGTACTATCACACAAAATCTTAGTTCAAAATCTGTAAATGTGACTGAGTTATAGCAATTTGATAAAGTTGCTTAGCTGTGGTGACCAGCTTGAATTGGATTAAGCAAAATTATTAGTTTCTGAAAGCTTCTGTAAAATCAGTTCATTGGTAATTTTGCTAATGCTACAGACAAATAAACAGAGACACATGGGCAAAAACATTATCACTGCTTCACTTTTGGTGTTGTGCGATTAAATGCCCAACTTTGATGCACATCAATGGCACAGTGATTATCATTAGTACTTAGAAAACTGTGTACACCATACTCCCACAGAAACAAAAACTCAAACATTTCCTCCACAAAACTGGAGAGTTTATTTTAAAATTAAATAAACATTATTTTTTACTCAGTTCTGTTTCTTGGAAGCAGTTGTGTGGGAGAGCTTTGTGTTTAAACGCCCCTCGATCTGAGTCCTGCTGCCTCCTTTGAAGCTGCTTTCACTTTAACCTCAGTCAAGTTTCACCTTCTCTTTGAACGCTCTTACTTTTGAAACTCCCAACTATAAACACGTGTGGCTATCCATCTCTTTTAAAGCCAATCATGATCAGTCCCTCTCAATCACACTGTGTATCTACATGAGCTTATTGAAGCTTCTTTAGCTCCAGCTAACCTCCAGTTCTTCCTCGTCTGTCTCTGCCTCGTGCATACCTAGACACAAAGGGGATTAAATTATCAGGATGATTAAGTGATATTCATTTATTTCTGCAGCTGCGCTAAATTTGACTTGTTGCAGTGGAAACTGAACTTTAAATAGCCCACTCGGTTCTGTGTTCATGCCAGATTAACACTGGTGCATGCATGGTTCACTTTGTAATTTGTCTAAATTGCCTTAAGCAGTGGCATCAGATTAGGTGGTGTGATGACTCGCACTCTTGCCACTGTGGAGTTGTCATTCAACATTCACCCATGCGAAAAATCTTCATGCACATCAACAGGGTCATGTTAAAAACAAAAATAAAACAAACACTTCTCAACAACAACAAGAAGAAGCAGAAATGTTTTCATTTTCTAAATGGCATGAGCCCAACAATAATAAAATATTGGAAATCAAGAGGTGTCCTTTACAAGGATAAGGTGAAGAAAGGCATTGTGGGTGGACATGTAGGTGGAAGCAATAAGATGTAAGAACATGCAACTGGTTTCAAAAGGCAAAAGAAGAAAGACAGATAAAAGTATTAAAGGCTTAGCATTGCTTGAAGGAGTGCATGTCACCCACCATCTTTCTTGCAGAGTTCAGACTGAGAAATGTAGCTTTTTGTCAAATCTTGAAAATAACATTAATACACTGACTCTCAGCTACGACTACACCAAATTTTAGCTACAAGGTAACAATGGCTACAGTTATCCTGTAGTCATTTAAGGGGTTTGCTAAGGTTAAATAGCTGTGGCGGCCATCTTGAATCAGCTTGACTCTAAAAGTTAATCAGCTGTAGATGTTCAACCAATGATTACTTTGAGAGTTTGATGGTTCATGAGATGGTTTCCCAAGACGAACACATGCACACACCTGCTTGCTCACACACACATATACAAACACTGGCAAAATAGTTAATTGAAACTCTCTCTAAGTACTACGAACCAGACAGGAAGTTTGAAACACAGCAGATCATCACTTGTGGATGTGAAAGTCCTGACTCTCTCTGTTGAGGCTTAAAATCAAGATGCTTTCTTTTTTTTAATGATGTCTTTGAGGGGCAGCAAACAATTTACAACATGAACTGCAGATGTCCTTTTTGTGCTACAATACTGTGTATTATTAATAAATACATGAGCAAGTGCAGTGACTACAATGGTAGATTTGCAAATCGATCTGTTTTTGTCCATTGTCTGCATTCAAGTCCTGTGATATCAAGTCCTTCATACTCCTGAATTATAAGTTGATTTGAAGAAAAGTAACATGCCAAATTAATGTAACATAATAGGCATTTTTAGAAAATGTCTTAAATTTGTATTTATTTTGAAGTGAGTAATGTGTTTGCATGCATACATGCACAAATTTTTGCATTTTATTAGGTTGTGTAGTCTTTATGGCTGCAGTAAAAGACATTACTGAGAATAAAAGCCTTCCTACTTGTTGCCACAGGGCGCTGCACACTGTACGCTGTTGTGCATAATGTGTGTGTGTCTCTGTGTGTGTGCATGAGTGTGAGGGAATATCAATGCAGCACACTGCATCCAATCATGTTGAACATTGCACGAACACGTTGCAATTCAAGTGGTCTATTCATGAGAACGCACTGAATATTTTCTTAGTGGTACATAACAGAAATGTCCATTTAGTCCTTTAATTTTTAAGCTTTAGAATAAAATGAGCTTTGGATGAGCTGAGACTGATTGTTTCTCTGAACTTGAACAATAGAAAGATGAAGTCTACCATCTTATCAACAATAGATATCAAATCCATACTCTGACAAAGCACTCATTCATATCCGGTAGGACCAGTGGAGCTCCGCTCTAAAGGAGGCGTCAGGACAGAGGATGTACTTTGATATGAAATATTGATAGACGGAACATTTACTTGAATTGCAACAAAGTGCTCGCACACAGAGGAGTGAAGCTTTGGAGTGAGAAAAAAAAAATAGATAGAGCAATAACAGGGAAGTGCGAGAGTAGGAGAGGGTGAGGCAAGCTGCACTATGACAGTATAACAGACTGCAGCAGGTGGAGGAATAAAAGCCTATTATTATCAATATGATTGGTAGGCACAGCTTCATGGTGGTTGTGGATCTGCTTCATAGGTAACTTTAGAACTCATCTCGAACTGCTTCACAGAGGATTAATATAAAAAAAGACAACCTTTAGGTGCAGATAATAGTTTCTGGATAACTTATAAACTCTGTTCATTTCATCTGGAAGTTTCTTCCACATTGCATTGTGTTAAATGTGCTGGTAACTCCTGCCCTCTCTCTTAGTGACTGCAAAATGAGGTAAATGTTTAATGACCAACGGTGCCAACAGGACCTCAAAGTGCACAACACTTTGTGAAGCACATGTTCTGCTCTTTTCAACAGAGAGTCCTGGTTTCCTCTAAAAATAAGTAGCTGCACATGAATTTCCCACCTTAAAGCTCTTTTCTCCTTTTTTGCCTGACCATCCTTTGTGGCATCTCCTTCTTTGAAGCTCGGTGCTTACGTCGTACCTCATATCTCATATATTTGTGTGAGCCATATTTGCATTTAGCTGACTTGGCAGGAAAAGCAACAGGGCATGATTTACAGAAGTAACGAGCACAAACAGAGGCACGGGAGGAAAGGCACCAATTCAGGATTTCAAATTCAGACATTAAGCCGTCTACTGAGGCAGAGCAAATATGACATAAACATTCTGATCAGTATCATTAACTCGACAGATTTTGTTTTGTTTAAAAAATAAAAAGTGATGTAAAGGAGAACACTGTATAGGGGAACAGTGGAGTTAAAATGCAACACTGTAACAAAATAAAAATATTCTTTCTATTTTACTTACTTCATTTTTTTGTTATTTTGAACATGACCGTGCAGAGAAAGTGCCCTTTAATTTTTGAGGATTTTAAGTGCCTTTTTCATGTTTTTCTCTTACATGCTCAATTTTGTTACATTAAGTTGTCTTTGTTAAAGGTCTTTAAAATCTATGCCACAAAATGAAGACCATAAAAGTTTATGAGTGCAGCTGCCTGGTTTAAAATAAAAAGTTTGATGTACTTCTTTTGAATTTCCTCTATTTCGCATGCAAATAAGAAAAAAAAGTATTAGAAACGTGTACTTAAATCACTGTTCTTCTGAATTTTAGGTTGATTTTAACAATAATACAATGATTTAAAGCAGAAGTTAAAATATTGTAATATATATGTAATGCAATAAAGTCCCAAAGTATTGAAATAGTTTCACTCATTACTTGATGGAATCATAACTGCTGTAAATCATTTGCACTTTTGTTATTTCTTTAAGTCTTGTCAATAATGTGTGTGTGTGTTTGTGTGTCTAACTGTCACCAAAATATTTAATGAACCACTGGACAAATTTTAATGAAATTGGAAGAAATGAATCATTGGATACAGATCAATAACTGAGTAACTTTTACAGTCAACCCAATCAATTCAAGATGACTGCCACAGCCAACTGACCTTAAAAACACCAAAATGGATATAACGCAACAGATTTTGCACATGTTAACCAAAAATTTAATGGGTTAATCTCTGGGCCTGAACCCCAACACATAATCTGAGCACTAACAGATTGTGCAAGAAATTTGTTTAAAACTTTGCCATTAACTATTGGAGCCAACCCTGTCTGTCTGTTAGCAAAATATCTCAAGACCCACTGCATGGATTTTAATAAAACTTTCAGGAAATGATCAATGCATGTACATCTAAAACTGATTAACTTTTAGAGTCAATCCAATTTACAATGGCTGTCACAACTAATCAAAATTTGTCAACACAAAGATGGGCACAACTCACTCAGTTTTACAAATACTGAGCTAAAATTTGATGTGGTTGTAGCTGAGAGTTATCCACAAAACATACTCTGAATGCAATACAGGGTGAGATTGCACATAACATAGTTTACAAGATTTGACCAAAACAGCTAAAACTTCATGCCTTTGTAGCATAAGATGAGTTTACTTTAAAACTCTAAAATGAAAGGTGATGGAGGACATGAATTCTAGATTTTCATTTCAAACTGTCTTTTAATACCTACAAAGAAAAACAAAAAATTCAAGTTGCATTGCACCATATGATGTAATAGAAAAGGGCCATAATATGATCTTTATTTAACATAAACTAAGATGACTGTGTGAGAGAATGCTGGTCATAGGTTCATCACATGCATCGTTCAGTGATTTAAATCAGTGTTTCCCAAACTTTTTAGGATCTGACCCCAAAAATAACCATAGAAAAGCCTTATGACCCCAAATAAGGCCATGTTATACTACTTTTTTATTTATAACTTTTATAACTTTTGTTTTGTCCTTTGTAGCAATTACAGTATATAAAAAAATTGGCTACTACAATATTTTTCAAATTTTTTTATTTTCGAAGCTCATCTCAGGATCCTCACCTTGGTGTTTTGTGACCCACAGTGGAGTCTCGACCCCAGCTTTGGGAACCACTTATAATATTTACTGTGATCAAAGTTAGAAGGTTTTGTGAATTGGGGCAAAACCATCTTTATGTGCAGCTCTAACCATTCGTCTCATCTTAAATTTTCGCTCTGACTGAACAAAAACAGAGAGTCCCATCGCTCCAGATTAAGCTTTGAGCCTCTGCAATCCAACCCCCCCATCCCCATCCCCATCCCCCTTCCTCAATAAGCCTCTCCTTCGACCTCTTATCGCAG
>JAOXNZ010000098.1:16533559-16553267 GCA_028566095.1 Kryptolebias brasiliensis | reverse complement strand
CCTCTTATCGCAGCAGACAAACAGAAAACCACTTAATGAGCCCGTCTTTGGCCTCGTTTAGCCTTAATCAGATATTATGTCAGCATTTTTAATTGATTCTCTACCATGGTGAGCATGTGATTGGTAGGATGAGCGACAGGCGGGACTGTTAATTTCTGTTCACAGACTTTGTGGTGTCGTCAGAGGGGATTAGGGTAGCAGCACATCAGGTTGGAGGGTGTGTCTGCATGTCAGATTGACAGGAGGCCGACTTTATACGTCTTTATGCTCTAGTTAATCCCTTCAAGAAGATAGACTTTGGTTTTTCAATTCAATTAGGGAAAAGTAATATACAGGCGTTTTTTTCTTTAGTGTTGAGTAAAACGAACAACAAACTGGTGGATCTTTTGAATAAACCAAAGTGGTGAACATTATTATCATCCGCCGCCGAAAGCAAAGCAGAAATAATATTTTTGCTGGTGTCTGTGTGTGTGCATTTTTCTGTAGAACATAAAACACTAGACAGATTTTAATGAATCTTTCTGAACGTAAACATTGGTTAAACGTTATTAACTTCTGGAGTCAACTGAATTCAATATGGTTGTCACAGCTAATCAACATTAACCAAAACACAAATAGCTAAAACTCAGTCAGTTTTACAGATGCTGAGATAGAATCTAATGCGGTAGAAGCTGAGTCAGCCTCAACACATTCTCTGAGTGCTAACACATCTTTCAAGATCTCACATTATTGCACTGTTATATCTCCATTCCTACAAAGGCAGAGGATGATATGAATTCCTTTGAGGAATGCTAGACCTTTAACTACACTGGTATTTATTCACATTTTAAACAAAATACAATTTTCTACTGCTAGAGTTATTTCAGACAAATCCCTAATAACTCTTTGGGAATTCATCAGCCGTATAAACCTGCTCATCTGACTGTAAACACACAGGGGTAATAGAAAATCCTTACTACATTATGTATATTTACAGTCTTTTATTTGTTTGTTATCAAAATCAAATACAGATCATCTTCGAATGTAAATACAGGGGAAAAGGTCATCATTTTATGAATTCCACTTAACGCTATCTGGAATAAAAATTAAAGGCCATGGTTTTATTAGCTGTGACATGTAAAAACAGGAATAAATGCATGCTTAAATAATAACAGAGATGTTTTTTGTGCACCCAAGGGTGAATGAATAAGTGTCTTACACGATTAAATGCTTCATTTTTTAATCCGCATTAGCCTTTACCCATTCATAATGCAGCTGGATGCTTAAATGAGATCCTCTAATCTCGGTGAAATTAGCTAATGAGAGGAAAACAAGATCTGAATCTTTTTTTTTTTTCTGCCTGATATAACTGATGTAATGTAATGATGTCAGGCTCTGCATTTTTTTAAAGTTCAAGTGATAGTTCAAATCTTTTGAAGTGGAGTTCTGTAGAAAGGTTATAAATATTTAATACTGGATAGACATCTATTAACTTTTGGAGTCAACCTCATTCAAGATGGCCACCACAGCGACGCAAACTTATCAAAACTAAATGCCTACAACTCAACTAATTTTATAGATATTGAGCTAAAACTTGGTATGGTAGTAGCAGAGCATAATCTCTAATACATTCTCCGGCCACTACACAATGTGTGATAATTTTGCTTAAACTTTGGCATTACCTATTAGAGTCAACCCTATTTTTCTGTAATATCTCATGAACCACTGAATGCATTTTAATGAAATTGTCTAAATGTAATCATTCAAGGTGCCTCTACAACTGATTATTGTTTGGAGTCAACCCAATACAAGATGGCTACCACAGCTAATCAAATTTAGCCCACACAAAAATGGCTATAACGCAGGCAATTTTACAGACTTTGAACTGACGTTTGGTGTGGTAGTAGCTGAGACTCATCCTCAACACATATTCTGAGCGCTAACACATCTCATGACATCTTGCAATATTGCATGAGATTGTGCAAAATGTCATTTATAGAGTTTGACTAAAAATGCTAAAAAATAGCTCAATTCTCATTATAAGATGACCGTAGTTTAAAACTGGCCTGAAAGGTGGTGGGTGATATTCATTCCTTAATTCGTAGGTTTTTCACAGAACCCCACTTCAAAAACATCTAAACTATCCCTTTATACTTATTTTAATCCTACTTTGAGATACTGGATTTTATATCTAAGATAAACAGATTTCTATTTCTAGCATGACAGTTTTTAACTGCAGCACTAATGCATTTTTAAGTAGGTATTTAAGCTGAACAAGATGGAGGAAAAGCACCACTTAAAAAGACAAGAAGTGCGCCACTGGAATTGTGACAAAGGCATGTGCTCTTTTGGCCTGTATCAACAGTCATCCATCAACATAAGTGTATTATTCACTTTCAGACACCTCACTCATTACTTTGAAACAGGAGAAAAAAGCTAAGGATGCTTTAGAGTCTCAGGTGGCCTTTAGATATTGTCACACTACTTAAGAGGGATTTATTACAAAACAAGTATACTTCAAAAATCTTTATTTGAGTCCATGCCAGAAGGAGCTGCCAGCATCAGGAGTGTAAGTGTGGGTTGAACTCAGACTTACAGTGGGTACGGATTGCCAATAGAACACCATACAAAGCAAATGTAATGGAAAGTAACTGAGACAGTCCAAGAAATTAGGAGTGTCATAGAAAAAAGAAAAATCCGTGGCTCAGTTTTATTGCTTTTATAAAACTTACAGGATCTATAAAGTTTATTCCTTTATAGGATTTTTCTAGTTATCTGGGTTGCAAGTCATTTACAAAAAATCTGAATTATTCAAGGTGAGACTATCAGAATACTACATAGAGAATGATAATACTTCTTACCCTCCATGAATAAAGGCTTGAGATGTACATTAGTAGCAGTCCAAACTGAAAGAGAAAGGATGGCGTCTGATTGTGTCTTAAGTAATTTTTCTACCTTGCTGTGGCTTCAGGAGTAATTGCTGATAACAGAAGAAAGTCTGTCTTCCGAAATATAGTAGTTCACAAAAACATTGAGTCCACCCCTCATTTCGTTGTATTATGGTTCCAGGAAGCCAGACTTTCTTGTGATTTTTTTTAAGGACATATTTCACAACTGTCTGTCTCAGTACATACGTCTCATAAGTTTTGCCTATAGCAGCTGCACATCCAAGCATAATGTTCTGCTTTATTCATCATCTATAACAACTCCAAAGGAATCCTGACAACAGGAGGTATGCAGATTATGCAGCATACTGTTAAGTTTATTTTTGTCTCAATGTTAAACATATATGAAAGGCACCATTTAGCTGCATACCCAAGGGCATATCCTGACCTAAACATCTCTATAAATGTAACTACATATAGCAGAGATGTAAATCACAACAACTACAACTATTATGTGGTTAAACATAATGTTGCACAACAAACATGTTTATTGCACAAACACAGAGTTTGGACACTTGAGTGTAGACGACCAGTGCAGTAAAAGAGATAGAGATGCATTTAAAATTTATCTCTGCTGTTAAAAATATGCACAAAAAAGGAACACAGGAGCAAAGTATCTTTCTCAATAATCAGCGCTTTGGCTCTTACAACTGCAGAATGACACATAAGTGTGCTGCATAGATGCTCAAAAAAATACTTGTCTCTTGCAAAGGCAATAACAAATGAGCTGCATCAATTCCACACATAAAGTAAATTATTATTTTAAACATATTTGATTATGGAATTATAGCAATGGGTTTAGTCTCAAAAAGGCTTACTCTTAAAGCAAAAATGTACAATTTTAAAATAACTACAAATGAGTTTGTGTTGCAGAACATAAGAGGTCTTCAACCCATTCCATCCTAAAGCTTCTTTTTTAAAACAGCAGCACAAGACTGCAAGAAATGAAAGGCAGGATGAAGGGCAGAAATGCCTGCTCAAGTTGTGGGAATGATAAAGGAAGGGTGTAAAAAAATGAACTTAGCAGTGAATCATTGGAAAAAGGTTACAAACAGGCAGACAAATGGCAAAAGTTTGTGAAACTGATGCCAAATTTGGGAAAATAAGTAAGAAAATGTAGGGATGAATACAAATCATATCCGACAGCCAAAATAGCGAAGTGGCAAATACTGAAACATCAAAGAATTTGAGGCAGCAGCACATGTGATGAGCCACTGATGCTCCTTGGTTGAAATAAAATGAGACAGGTGGTCCATTCAGCATACGGTCGATACCTGAGAGTTGCCCTATCGATTGGTTAGGCTTCAACCAAATGTCACCACCATCTTTCATGATTCTGAAGTCATGAAAGACAGACTCTTCATAAACACATATGTGCCATGATGTCAAACTACACCTCAGTCCAAAACGTAGCATTCCTTAGTATTATTTACATTTGTCTACAGACAGAGGTCTAAAGCCACAACTGCACGTGAACATTAGTGCAAACCGAAAGGCAGTGTGACCTTTAAGGTGTGTCAGATGCTGATCCTTTGGCCCATTGCTCGGCTTCCTGACATTGCCATGGATCACATGGTCTGTGTGTGTCTTTGTCCCTGATTGCCCTAAGACTAGTCAGGTCCTCTTCCAGCCATTGGCAGTAAGCTGATTACAATCACAGCAGTGAGCTGAAGAATAATATCAATGCTTCTTGTCACCTCGCCTGACTAAACACAGATAAATGGTTGATATTTATCACCCGCCGTCGAAAGCTTAGCTTCTCTCATGAACCCCTGAATAAATTTTATTGAGTAAAAGTAATCACTGGATATACATCTACAACCAATTAACTTTTGGAGTCAATCCATTTCAAGTTGGCCACCACAGGCTGATTAATATTAGCAAATACAAAAATGGCTATAACTCTGTCAGTTTTACAGATATTGAGCTAAAATTTGATGTGGTAGTAGCTGAGAGTCATTCACATCACATACTTTGAGTGTGACATCGCTCAGAATTTCAAAGTTTGACCAAAACAGCTACAACACCATCATTTCTCAAACTAAGATGATCTTAGTCTAAAACTTAGCAGCAGGCGACATACATTCCTTTAAGAAATGCCAGACCTTCAATTAGTGATGTTTTTAAGCAGCATAAAGGGAGAGTTCCGACTTTCTGAAATGGGATTCTGTGGAAATGTTATGAACAACTAAAATCTTACTTCTTGTACATAAGTCTTTAAATTAAATTATGCTTAATTCTGACAAGACTGACAAACTAACCATTAGTCCAAAGTGGATTCCTGCTGGAAGTGCCCCAGGCTGGAAGTGCTACTGTTAGCTGCTGCAGCAAATAAGCATAGAATCTGATGTATTAAACTCTGTACTGTGAAACTGTAACGTGAAACGATGTAAAAACTTATAAAATAAAGTTTGCATTATATGCTTTAAAATTTTAGAGCAAGAATTGTTAAAAACGGCAGCAATCCACTTTAGTCTTGGCCTCAGTCATTAGATCTGTAATCTGGTCATTAAACTCTTAATTCTCAAACTCATGCCATTCAAGGAGATATCCACAACAGGTAAAATATTAATTTATAACTCTTCTACAAAATCCCACTTCAAAAAAATCTGTTTTACTGCTTTAACTAAAAAAAAGTTCCTGTGGTCAATAGTGATGATTCAAAGCAGGATGTCTACATTCCACACCAAGAAGCAGCAGTATAATAATTTTTTCTGTCACTTCCTGGGGCGCTCAGAAGCAGCAAACGGCTGGGAGATCTGCCCACAGTAATGCCAGTGGCATGATGACACAAAGCAAAAAAAAAAAAATGCAGTAGGAACAGCTGAAAGACAGTGTGAAAAGTCCATCCAACAGAGACACTAAAAGTGGAAAAATACAGGTAAAGCTTGGGAAGCTGTCCAAATATAAACCCTGCAGTATCAAGCATATAAATTTTTACCTTCACTGAAATATATTCTTTCATATATGCTCAGAGCCTCCTTCATAGAGAAAATAGTTTTGCTTAATCTTGTCCATTTTACAAAACCCAGGACCTTTTCTGCAGCTGATAGATCTTGTGAATCTTGTGATTGACCCACAGAGCTGTGACATAATTTCACTTCCTCTGTTCATTTCAGACAATTTCCAACAAATGAGGCCTACTGGAGCGACTGTGTTTAAAGATGACTGCCTGAACTCACCAAAACACTGCGCTGCTCTGCAACAAAAACTTCAATTTTACTCTCCTCAGAGCCACTTGTTATGAGTGACACAAAGAGGAAATTACCAAAGACACTTAAATGGACTCAGGAAAATCAATCCACTGATTTGCACTTTGAGGGGAAGTTTCAGTCATTAAAATATAAAGCATGCTGGTTAATGTAGAGCAAAAGCATTTATATTAGATTTGCATTAGGAGTTGGTTGTGGGGGCTGAAGGACCAGCTGCTCTGCATCTCACACAGCCTGTATAGGGAGGAAATGCTCCCTGAGTGTCAACGTGTCATCATAGCACACCATGGTTGTCACGGAAACCATACAAACACATTGTTTTTAAAGTAAGAAGGAAGTACAGTCATTACGTATAACTATATTTAAATATGTATCAATAACATTTGAAAATTTCACAGGTTATTTTTGCTTGAAAGGACTTTCTAAAAGAAAATTCTAAGGTTCTAATCATTATTACTCACTGCTTGAGGCAATAATGTTTTCACTGCTGTCTGTGCATGTGCGCCTCACTGTTAACAAAATATCTCATGAACCATTAGGCAGATTTTAATAAAACTCTCAAAGTAATCAATGGATGTACATCTACAACTCATTAACTTTTGGAGTCACCCAAATTCTAGATGGCCGCTATATCTAATCGACCTTAGCAAACACAAAAATGCCTATAGGTCAGTCAACTTTACAGATATTGAGATAAAATCTGATGTGGTAGGAGCTGAGACTCAGCCTCAATACATACTCCAAGTGCTAATACATCTAGCAAGATCTTGCCACATAACATGATCACATCATGCATCACGCCATTTACAAGGTGTGAGTAAAACGCCTATAACTTTGTCTCTTCTCATCATAAGATGATCTTAGTCTAAAACTCTGGCATAAAAGGCAGTGGGAAACGTAAATTCCTTCAAGGAATGTTAAACCTTCAATTCTAAATATGGATTACTAGTAGTTTTTGAATTAATCAAAAATATTTTAAAAGAACCACTATTGTTTATACATTTATCACAATTAAAATCCACATAGATGTTTCATCCACAAGCTTCAGGCCACCACTGTGTTGTAGCTCTACAGGAAAGTGGCCAAGAAACTCTTCTCTACCCAGTGGTGATCAATCACAGATGTGACTGATAAAGAGCCAAATGTAAAAACACCACAATGAATACCAATGAACTTCTAAGTCAGGGCCCTCAAGATCGAGCAGCAAATGGGACCATAAATTAGTTTTCATTCTGCGAAGATTTAAAGATAGAAATGTTCAGGAAACTGAAAAAATAAAAATAAAAAATGAAAAAAGCAGCAAAGGTAAGAGGAGCAGGAGTCATAAGATGAAGTGGAGTAGTAGTACTTGCGATGGTGATAAAATATAAAAGGTAAAAAAGGCAGCTGTGCAAGGGAAAACGTAGAGGAGGTGAAGGATATGAAAAAAGAAGTGGCAGAGAGAGCGAAGAAAAAAACAGCATGACACCCAAAGCGTGGCATTCATAAAAAGCAAGTTCAGCAGTATTTGAGAGTTTTCAGATAAGGATGTGTTTACATTTTGAGTATGGAAACTCATGCTTGTGTACTGCTGAGTGTGTAATATTTGTAAACCTGTATGTATAGATATAGACGGCTGGACTCGAGCTTAGAGTGTGTTCTTACATGTGAAGAGGGATTACTGAAGCACATAATGGAGACCTGGTGTTCAAAGCGCTCAGAATGAAGACTCCCTCACACCCCTGTCCTCTCTCCATCCAATTCCCAATGCCTTCTGGGATGAGGAAAACACCAGCACTCAAGACGAACAAATGTCCACAGAGGTGGCTGTGGAGGCCATGAGCAGGGGAACGGCGAGAAGACGAGTGGGTCAGGAGGAGGAAGGAACACATTAGCCTCTTACCCTGGGTGTCATTCAAACTGGCAGCACAAGCCAGCGCTGCTACTGGCTGCTGGTCCACACACAGCTTCCCCTACCGTTCACTGAGATTTATGTCTCATTCTGAGGGCAGACAGGCAGATCTGGAGCTTTTCACCAATTTGGTCTAATAGTCTTTTAGATAAGGAAAAGGCAAACCATAAAAAATAATCCTTGTGAGTGACTGTGAGAAAGGCTTTGATCTATTCATATTTCCAAAATTAATATTTCTAGCCACAATTATCCCCTTTTATTACAGAAACACATACAATTAGAGATGTCTCAATTCAATCTAAGTATCTGAAATGTGTTGTTTTAGAAGACAGGGTACATGATCAAAGAAATACAGAAAATTGGCACATCTCAACACCACATTACAAGATGGAGGTGTGTTAGTACGACAGAAAGTTACTGACTTTGCCTGCAGAAGGTGTGCTTAAAGATTCTTGCCCTCATTAAACCTATAAGTTTGTCGTATTGTGTGGTCTTTCTGTCCATTTGGGTCCTCCAACCCCATTGTGCCTTGTGACTGTGAAGTTTTAGTTGTTAAAAAAAGATAATGTTTTGCATTAACTCACAATTTATTTATTCTATCACTCAGTGTTTAACAATTAGGAAAGAAAATCTGATGTAAACAGGCTATTATGACTTTTTTTAATCAAAGTAAAAAGTTGTATGGCTTCAGGAATATTCTAGGCTTCATCTTCCCTATCACCTCTTTCATTGATTTCAGAAACACCAATAGGACAGGTTAACGATGCATGAACATTATCTATAAATGTAATTGCAGTAGTAAAAGGCTCAAAGTTAAAACACCTCTGTGGAAATGCTCTGGGGATAACAGGTGCATTTATTTATGAGACCTCAGCCATCAGGCCTCTAACACCATCTGCCCACTCATTAGCCCTGGCTTGTATTGGCAATGTTGTTTAGACTTGTAGCACACCTGTTATTGCCTCACCTTTCCACTGCTTTAATGGTGAAAATAACATATTTAGAGTTAGCTCCACTTAACAATGGCTCCATTTATGAATCACTACGGGTTTGGTAAAGTGCAATAAGCCTTTAGACAGACCAGAGAGCTCCTTTGGGACATCAGTGTCACTGAGCTGCATGCTGACTTTAATTCCTCTGCAAGATCCAACTTGTAATCAAAAAGAAAGACAGCATGGAGCAGTTTGGTTATATATGTAAAGGAAAAATAAAGAAAAAGCATGAACAAAACAGTGTTTTGTATTTGTTGCATCTGCAGAATGAAGTTTGACTTAAAAATAGGACGTAAAAGCAAAGTGCTCTGCATTTATAGCTTGTTATTAGGCTTTCGTCATACGCACCATTTAAATCTGTATCTCTGAACTCAGATCTAACAAACTTTATTTTGATGAGTAATATGTCTTAGGTTTTCATTACAAATTGACTCTGCACTCCTAGGATTGTGAGCTTCTTAGTCATGAGAACAATTTTCAGTGCATTTGAAATTAGAGATTGTGTTGGAGAAACTGATGATTCAAAGAACCTGCTGTGTGTTTCTGTTTCTGTACACGCACTGGCTAACAGCAAAAAACAAACACCAAAAGCTTAAATATAAACTAAATTAACAAAAAAACAAATTGATAGTTAAATCTCAAAGTTCAGACCCAAATGACAAGCTAACAGCTAGTTTAAGCAGGGCCAAGACAAAAGTTTATTGCTGCTGTCTAAAAACAAGCTGAAACTCAAAAATATTTAATAAACTTCAGTTTCACATTACACATTTACATACAACTCTGTTGCTATTTGCAAGTGGAAATAACAAAAGCAGCAGCTATATTTTTGTTGCATTAAAGTTTTAATTTGCTGCTAAGTACTATTAATGTACATTTTAGCATCAATAACAGAAAATTAAGACCATGGTATATGAGGGACTAGGTTTAAGTGTGTCCTGGAATATCCACATGATAAATACTGCTGCTTCAATTCAGGGGCCATAAGAACTCATGCCACCTATAATCTAGGAGGTTCTCTTATCTGATTATGAATGCGAGTAAAGAGGATTTAGGTGCCACTGCCTAAATGCTTGGCTGTACTGATTAGAAGCCTGTTGGAAGGGTTACATAACTAGAAAACTAGAGAAGAGAAGGTGCACTCTTCCTAAACTCTGGATCATGACAACTTGCTAAAGGTTCAAACAAAACAAAAAAAAACTCACACTGGGATGTAAAAACACCAAACAACAAAAATAACAGAAGTAAAATAAAACTGGCAAACAAGATTAAAGTAGTTCTTCTTTAAAAATGCAGGGGGCATATTAATTGAAATTTCTAAAAGCTAGCCACACCTCAAACAGTGATTAAAAAAAAAGTCAAAGAAAGACATAATAGCTGGGAGAGGACTGTCTGCTTGAATTTGAGCCACACACTGAAGAGCTCATTGGACTTATTGCTGACTCCGAACCCTCGGACCGGATTCACACTCATTTTCCCCCTCATCTTGGACTTGTTGGCTGTCAGAATTGACATCGGTGTACACATGAGGCTTGCCTCAGTGTGCTAAAAGCTGGCAGAAAACAACAGGCGATTGGAAAGAGGCAGTCTGCTGTGATCTGAAGACAGTGCAATGGAGTTACGGCGCAGCAGCATGCTGACAGTGTTTGTAGTGGACTGACTCCGGCTGCTTCCAAGCGTGGCAGGACTGAACAGCAAAGGGCTGCACCCATGCAGTCTTATTGCTTATTTCCACAAGCTAGACTAGCTTATTAGATAATGGGGAGAGTAATGGTGCAAATCCACATTAAGAGCAAGAACAAGGCTAGACATGGCCTGAGTGTGTGTGTGGAGGGGGAGGGGGGTGGCTGACTAGGCAGGGAGGGTGGAGGTACAGAAAAAAAGATTGATCTCTTTAAAATGCTTCAAATCTATTATTTTCTAGGGCTGGCTAATATTGACAAGACATACTAAAAGGTTTGCAGCAGTAAAATTTTTACTTGTGTTAAAAATGTAGATTTTGTATTACTATTATTTGGAAAGTTTCATCTTCTTCTTCTTCTTCTTCTTTCGGCTGTTCCCTTTTCAGGGGTTGCCACAGCCAGTCATCATCCTCCATCTAACTCTGTCTTCTGCGTTCTCTGTCCTCACTCCAACTACGTCCATGTCCTCTCTAACTGCATCCATACATCTCCTCTTTGGTCTACCTCTTCGTCTTTTTTCTGGCAGCTGCATCTCTAACATCCTTCTACCAATATACTCACTGTCCCTCCTCTGGACATGTCCAAACCATCTCAATCTGGTCTCTCTAACTTTATCTCCCAGTCGTTCAACCTGCTGTACCTCTGATGACCTCATTCCTAATCCTATCCATCCTTGTCCCTCTCAACATCTTCAGCTCTGCCACTTCCAGTTCTGTCTCCTGTCTTTTTGTCAGTCTTACTGTCTTCAAACCATAAAACATAACTGCTCTCACCACTGTCTTGTAAACCTTTCCTTTGACCTTTGCTGACACCCTTTTGTCACAAATCACTCCTGAAACCTTTCTCCATCTACTCTATCCTGCCTGGACTCTCTTCTTCACCTCTTTATCACACTCCTCGTTTTCCTGGACAGTCGACTCTAAATACTTCAAGTCCTGCACCTTTGTGACCTCTGCTCCTTGTAGCCTCACTGTTCCACCTCCCTCCCTCTCATTCACACACATGTACTCTGTCTTGCTACGGCTGACTTTCATCCCTCGTCTTTCAAGTGCATACCTTCACCTCTCCAAGTTCTCTTCCACCTGTTCCCTGTTCTCACCACAGATCACAATGTCATCTGCAAACATCATAGTCCACGGGGATTCCTGCCTGACCTCATCTGGAAAGTTTCATCTGTTACCATTTTTAATAATATATCATAATAAAACTAATGTAGTTTTGAACATGGAAACATGGCATAAAGGCTACAAATGATGACCCAAACAAGAAAAAGTGGCTCTTCTGGTAAAGTGAGAGCTCTTACAAAGTGGGGTTTGTGCAAAGGTTATGAACAATTATCATACCTGGTGTAGTTAGATTTTTTAATATAACTTTCGAGAAGGGCAAAAACCAAAGTGGATCACTGCCGTGTAAAATAACTCCAATCTCAAAAAATTCAGAGCAGTTCACATGAAAACTGTTTTATTAACCTTTACTTTACTGTTACTTTGGCATAACATGGTTCTTCGCATAGAATAGAATAGAATTTTACAGTTATTTGGGAGCATAAATAGCATCAAAAGTAGCTAGCTGTAGCAATACTGGTGCAGACTGGGACAATTCTGACAGGATAATCATTATTATTTCAACTATAATA
This sequence comes from Kryptolebias brasiliensis, assembly GCA_028566095.1. NCBI lineage: Eukaryota > Metazoa > Chordata > Actinopteri > Cyprinodontiformes > Rivulidae > Kryptolebias > Kryptolebias brasiliensis. The sequence continues at coordinate 16,540,933 of JAOXNZ010000098.1, read as the reverse complement.
ACGTTGTAATGGAAAACTGACAATGTTGTAACAGTTTATAAATAGTGTCTGCATAAACTACTTTCAGATTTTGAGATTGGATTGTTTTACAACCCACTTTGGTCTTGTTCCAGCTTGGACTAGCTATTAGTTTGTCAATCTAGTCAGAATTAAGATATTTCTTCAAACTGAGGTCATTCAAAGATCTAGAACAGGTAAGATATTATTATTAACCTTTTCATAAAACCTCACTATAAAAGACTGTCTCTTCAGAGCTCTTACTACATCACTTCCCAGGTAGAAAACATTTCATTGTTGTTTATACACACACACTCACACATCTGCTCTCATGTTTATGCAAACACACACACAATACACACACAAATCATTCGAGACATTGAAGTACACTTTGACCAACTGGCTAAAGAATGGCTAAAAATGTGAGCTTCAAGGTACAGTTTCACACACCGAGATCCATCTTTGCACAAGTTTACACAAAAATTTACACAAAAAGATGTTTAAGTAAAGGTCATGGAGATTAAAATTTTTGTAGCAATGATGTAATTTGGAAATGCCTTCCTTGAATAAGCTTGTGCTAAATGCATTTGCCGTATAACAGCACTTGTGACTCATTGCAAACAAAAGCATTCACAGCAGCTCAGATCCATCTGACTGAACTCTAGTGCTTTCTTCTAAACAAAAATGTTGCACCTCTAATGTGAAATTTTACCAAAAAAACCCCAAAAACTAAAACTTATTAAGACAAAGGCTTCTCATGTTAAATTTCTAGGTCACTAAGTTCTGCATTTTGAATTAAAATATCTTGTGAGAGAAGTTCAGCACCTGTAAGATACATATTGGCTAAATCTTCATTTCCCTTCCAACATCTAATCACAAACCATCTTAACTAATTCCTAACTGACACTACAACTATGGTGCTTGAGTATGCATGCGAAGGCTTTAAATGGTATAAAAACAGGACATTTGGTGGTCCCTGAAGTTTGTTCCAACAAGATGCCACAAGACCCCATTCGTTTGATTCCAGGGTGGTTTAATGACAGGGTGGACATCTTTTTTTATTTCTTAGAACCAGTCTGAAGCACTTTTTATGGGATCCAGTTGACTGGACAGCTACGTCAACATAATAACTGTGTGAATATCATCCTTTAGAGGACACTGTGTTGTAACAAAATTATTATTATTTACCCTACCTGTCAGTGGTCAAAATGTTATAGCTGATCAGTATAAACCTCTAGCCAGCACAATCCATGAATAGCTGTGCACATTCTGTGGAAGCAGGACCCACAAAACAATGTGCAATTTCCTCAGGAAAGCCAGCAAATAAGCAGACTCAAAAACAGTGCATAATGGTCCTCACACACTCAACAATTTGCCACTTGGGCAACCCTGATCTCTTTTGCACTTAGCCAAAATGTGCCTCAAAGTTTGACGAGCTTCTAATTCTTTTCTTTAACCTTATTTTACAACAAACCAATCACCTGAGAGTCCTAGACACAATAATCTCTCTGCTCCCCCTTTTTCCTAATACAGTGAAGCACTTAACCACAATTTACACAAGAACACAAAGAAGCCTGTGCAGCTTTGCCCATTTCATTCATAATTCACTGAAAAAAGTTTGCAAACCTCAAGCTCAGCAACCTGAGCCTAACTTACATGACTGCATCTGTTACGCCACTCAAGCCATTATTCTGCCAAGTTTTTTTCTGCTACCTCTTCTGCGTCACTTGTGGCTTTTAGTCACCACCTTTGGTACAACGGTCACTGAGGTTTCATCTTTTCAGTCCACACTCCCAAGGCATGTGCGCCTTAAATTAAATCGTAGATTTATTGACCCTGTTGAAAAGGTCAGTTCTTTCATCCTTAAACTTCATCTGGGGCCAAAAGGGCTGTAGGTGGCATAAAGCAGCAGAACCAGCTCTAATAATTGATGGGGACTGTGTGGTAGAAAAAGGAGAGGGACATGTCAGTGCCCAAGGCTGATTGCATTTGAAAAAAGGGCTTAGGTGACCTTGTATGAAAGCATATGGTTGCGCGTCAGCCTAGTAATGGCATTTCCTTAGTTGAGGGCTTTCAAAAAACCTCACTGTATGATGCGTGCCATGTAAAAAGGCTTCCCTGACCTCAGGGAGCTGCCATAAGACAGTCCAGCAACCATAGTGCTCCACACTAAAAGGTTCTTTCAGTTGTGATAGACTGAGCTATCAGAGTCTTTGTCAAGTTTTCCTCACAGTGCTGTCAGCAGAATGTTAATGCAATTTGACCTAGAATAGAATTTCTCTTTAATGAATCAAGGGTTTCCCCCACATGATAGTGTACAGGTCAGCGAGATGTGTCTGGGGTCTAACAGAACTGTATTGAAGACTAAATCACTTTGAATATCACGCAACAGCAGCATACCAAATTACTTAACTGCTGCTGCCTGAGTTTTCCTAAATTAAGTATTGGCAGTCTTTGTCTGATTAATTCATATGGTACACAGCTTCCCTTTAAGGGATGAAAGCAGATTTCAAGCTCAAGCACGATCCTTGTCAATCGTCATTACTGGTTGATTAATGGAAAACAAGCCAATTTTACAGGAAGGAGGGAAATTGCATATCATAGCCAATAACAACAGAGATGAATCCCATGCATTTAGACCCATTACTGTTTTGTTTTTCCTTTTAAAATATTAACAGCCTAATATTGTTTGAGCACCATTGGTCTGAAATTGAATCCAGCATGGTTTACAAGCAATGATACAATCTTTGAAGTGGAAAGGGTCACAAATGATTCACCACCACGCACAGACAGGACACCAAGAGCTGTGTTTATCACTCAGTAGGGATGATGTTACTTCGATCACAGATAAAACGCTTTGTGTTTGTAATTTGCAGACATGGAATACAATCCCAGCACTGCACAGAAAGACGATAAGGACCCAGGACAACAATGTTAAATGTCAGTAACTGGAGTTCATGGAGGCTGACATGTCTTGGACTGAGTCAGAGTGGGAATTGTATAGGGACGTGAAAGAAGTTTTGTCACCTTTGAATGAGTGTGAAATAAAAATTTTACAAACTGATTCAGCAGTTTAAATGATGTAAATCGATTATTAGTCCTGTGACAAACCTTTTGCCATCATCCCATCATTTCTTTCGCTCACAATCAGATCTAGAGAGAAGTACATCTTATGTATACCAACAATATATAAACAAAATAATCTAAAGCGCAAACAAATGATGTTTTTAAACCCTTTTTTGTTTTCATTTCTTCTCACATATGTCCTATCTTCAATTTTCTGCTTTTGCACTCATGAAGATGTTTATTGACAACCCTTAACAACTACTGCTACTGGCTGTACAAGATTCAGACCAATGAACTCATGTTTTACAGTTCATGTGGGAGTTGTTCTTTAACAAGCATGCCTGCTATGTGTTATTATGCAACCAGAGCGTGTTCAGCTATGACTCGCTTCTATGATCTCGCTTCCAGTTTCGGATTCCTACCTTGGCAGCCACAGAGGAGCTGGGCTTCTCCAGGAGATCCCACAGTTTCTTCCTCTTATCTGGGCAGCAGGTGTTATCAAACTCTCCGTCCCCCTCCCTCTCCCTCATTGTCTCAGCCTCCCTCCGCAGCTCCTCGTTCATCTGCTCTTTCTTCTGGTGGTATCGGGCCTGACAGCACGACTCCAGGTAGATCTCATCAATCCCCCAGTAGTCCAACTCCTGACCAAAGGAGAGGGCGCACATCTCCTCCATCATGTGCAACTTGCCCGTGCGATAAAAGTTCAGGATGGAGGTGAAGGCCCCCGGGTGCCGATCGAAGAAGTACTCGTTCTCGTTCAGGCTGTAGTCATCACAAATCTCCATCAGGGACTCATGGGTGTTGCAGTCTCTGAGTTTACCGAGCCGGGTCCTGGGTAACCGATCCAGGGTCCGCCACAGAACCTCGTGGTTCAGACCCCCTACATTAAGGCGGACTCTGCGGGAGCGAGCTTTGGTGCGGATGATGTCTATAGGCTCGGGGGGCAGCGGGGGCGCAGTTCGGACATTGTTGGGTTTAGGTCCAGCAGCTCCGATCTTTTCAGCCATGATGATAAACGGAGAGACTTCTGGGAGGATGTTACAGACAAAAAGGAAAAAGAATGAAAAAAAAAAAAAAAGTCTAAAACTTTTCAGTTATTGTTGGATCTTTTTTAGGCAAGTCCATCCATGGCTGAGGAAACAAAGGAGACAAGTTGTAAGACAGTGGCAAATAAAAAACATTGAAAAACATGTTTCAGCATCAAAACACAAGTGGTGAACAGTCTTTGGTAACAACAAATGCCAGTCAAAAGTTCTGACTGCTGCACAGCGTTATTGATTCCTTTCATCACGTTTCTTTGTTGGTGTTAGACACGATCAATGATTTTGTTTTAACAGTCAATATGAATGGCTTTGCTCTCTAGCCTGGCACAGTTTCTTTGTTTTGGTCAGCTGGAACCCCACTCTGTGTGCAAACCATGCAGCTCTGAAAACCCATGTGTGTGTTTATTTGGACAGAGGATGCATGTGTGGCAATGATTCCTGGAGTCTTATCTCATTTACTTTTAAAACATTTTCATATTTCCTCTCATGTGAAACTTCCTGCTAGGAATTTGTTTGCACCCTTTGCAGACTATTCAAACAATTATTCACTTTAAAAAAGTTGAGAGTGATTTTAATCAGAAATAAACTATGTTACTCATGATAAGGGGCAGCTTGTGAGCAAATTTGAATTATAGCTCCCTGATTTAAATACAAATGTGCTGTAAGGGCTGAGAATTTTACAATTTAAATGTATAAAATGTATTGATGAGGAAAGGAAAATAAAAATAACTCGTTTAATCTACATGTCTGATTTGATTTAAACAGCAAATACTGCAGCATACCTGTTACACTACAACATCAATGCCCAGTCCACCACCAACATTCAGTAAAAGCCCATAAATTCGCTTTTGACTCAGTTTAAAGTCATGTTAGACTCAGAAAACGGTGTAAAAAGAATAAATCTCACCTTGCCGCGGTAGACCACCCTTTGCATGCAAACTCTCCTCTGGTTTCTGAGGGAGAAGAGGATGAAAAGGGAGCCGGGATCCCCCTTTAGTTAAGCGGATACGGCTGGACGGAGCTCTCCGCGGAGCTCTGATCGCGCGTCCCGCATCGTGATGAAAATGAGTCGGGAAGAAAACAGAAGAGAGGAGAGATGATGAAGAAGGAAAAAAAAAAGCCCCTCTGATTCAGAAGCGATCACATGGACAGCCAGAGCCGTTTAGCCATCGGGACACCGGGAAACAAGAGTCCTCCTCCTCCTTCTCCTCCTCACTCCCTCCTAAAAGCTTGAAGACAGGCTCAGTGAATCAATGCGGACGTGAAGCGGGATGAGCGAACTGCGGAGTGTCCCGCTGGTTACTACAGAGGAGAGGCGCGCGCACAGGCTGCACCACGCGCAGCACACAGACCCAATCAGCACCGGGCAGCAGGTTGGAGCTGATCACAAGGAAAAGACTACAATTTAATTTTGGCGTATTTTTTACTTTTAAATGATAGTAATTAAAGGCCCAGCATTCCTTGGAGGAATGCATATCGCCCGGCGCTCAGATCTAAGATCATCTAAGATCATCTAATGTTCTGTGCGCACACTCAGACTATGTTGTGAGTTACTTTAAGCCACCACTAAAACCAATTTTAGCTCAGTATATGTAAAACTGACTAAGCTATAGCCTTTTTCGTGTTGGCTACGATTGATTAACTGTGACGGCCATCTTGAATTGGGTTCACTTTAGAAGTTAATCAACTGTAGATGTGCATCCAATGATTACCTCCTGGGAGTTTCATTAAAATGAATCGAGTGAGATTCATGATACATTTTAGTAACAGATACACAAACACAGACTCAGGCAAAAAATATTGTCTTCCACCTTTGCCTTTCAGGCAAAATGATAATCATTTTCATGTCTGAAGTGGAGAAATCTATATAAAAAAATTGATATGGCTGAATTCCCAATAAAGCTGCTCTAAATGTATACAATTTTCTGTTTTCGTTGTCAGAAAGCAAAACAAATTTGAAATTCTGACAGGAAAATCACTCATTTAGACAAAGTTCAAATGTTCAGTTTCAGCAAAATCTTGACTACTTAAGCACCACATCATACATAAATATTCCACTCACACAACAAAGAAAGTCTGTGCTGTTTTTTTGGTTATATGTAATAATCAGAAAGAAAAGTTGGAAATTAACCAGCATGACAACCATAAATTATTTTACTAGTTTCCTCATAGAAGGCAATCACCAGCACCTGAAGGCCTGTGCAGACAGAAGCCTGCAGTCTTGTCTAACCCCAGCAAATCACTGCCTGCCCACTGAAACTAGCAGGCCTTTTATCACTGTTCACAGCATCATGCAACTGCAAAAAATACAAGCCCACAAAAGAAACAGAGCAGCATCAAATCACATCTCTGCTTTGTCCTAGAAGAAAAGTCCACATGGAGCTCCAGGGCAGACTATGTAACCAGAGAAAGCATTTGAGGAACGAAAATTGTACCTTTCTCCTCAGTGAAAGGAGGACCCACAGCATTGCAAAAAACACAAATATCCTTGATTTTCTTCACATGACTGAGAGAGCTACACATCAAATCGACATGTTCCCATTAAAACAGTCCTTTTTGTCAATAAAAATAATTTAATTTCTGTAATACTCTAATAAAACATTAAGCCTTCATGCTCTACTGGTTCCTGATAATATGTTGTCATTCCAAAGATGGTTAAAGGTCCAGTTTATTTAAAGTTAGTATTATGAAGATCTGTAAGTTCCCTGGCACCAAAAAATCTTGAGTCTTGCACACGTAAAACCCCTTTTTCTTGAAAAATACATCAGTGTCCCATGAAATGATGGCACCATCATTGCAGAATTTGCTGCAGGCAACTTTTTAAATGTAAGATCCATAAAAATCAATGTTGTGTTGCTTTTCATTCTAAGTGCGGGATTAAAGCCTGTGACTTCACTTGGCAGTGATGAGTATTCACTAAAATCATCCGAAAAAAAACATGTTTTTTTTGCTTCTTCTTAAAACATAAATTGCTTTCACTGAATCTCTTCCTATTTTTTTTTTTTTTACATTTAAACTCATCTGGCACCTTTTTTATTTTTTACAAGCAAAGCATCAAGTACCTCAAACACGTTTGATTTGAGAATCTGAATATTTTCATTTGAACCAAGTAGCCTAATGACAGCAAGCAAACTTGCAGATGGCCTGATTACCCCCCCCCTCCATAGGAACTTAATTTGTGTTGAACGCATCAATTATGTAAAGCACTGCACAAAAAAATGTTTTATTAAGTCTGAAGGATAAATGCCTACATTAGAATAAAATATTT
>JAOXNZ010000098.1:16480111-16495233 GCA_028566095.1 Kryptolebias brasiliensis | reverse complement strand
TAGAAAGGTTATGAGCAGTTAATGTCTTACCTGCTCTGGATAGCTCTGGCCATGGAAATGAGTTTCGGTTCAGGGGTTGTTGTGAGCATCTGTGAATTTGACTGAAAAATATCATAAAACCAAATCTATTTATGGACATTTAAAAATATGCTGTATATTTTAGACAAACAATAACTATAAAATTGCAATTATGACCTAATGCTGCTCTGCCCATTTTTTTTGTAGGTTTTAGGCAGTTTAAATTTTTGCACACAGATCTACAATAACAGTGCTGGTTTATAAACCAAATTACAAAACTCAGTAATATCAAAACTTTGGAATTTAAATATACAGTATGCATTTATAATAAAATATGTTTTACAACATTTTTTAATTAATTCATCAACTACATGTTTGGACACCCATGTTCGCCTGCATTCCTCATAAGGAACATTGCTGTGTGTTTATTCAACAAAACTTCCTCCTTCAATGTATGTCTCTCCTCATTGCTCTCTTCTTGAAGGTATGGGCGCATTAATACATGTCACAGGTTACTGGAGACAATCACAGACTCTCGTCTGCTCAATGAAGGTGATGAACGGGGCCTGACACCGCTCCATTTGGCATCAAAAGGTGGACACGCCAAAGTGGTTCAGCTGTTGCTGCGTAAAGGAGCTCTCTTTCACAGGTAAATCCCCAAACTGCTGCTATTGAAAATGTGCATAGCTTATGCACAAGTGTATATCAAAATTTCATGTTCATACAGCAACTTTTAGTCATACTTACACACCTGCAGTGTAATATATACCTGTGAAACCTTTGACAGTGATTACAAGGGGTGGACTTGTCTTCACCATGCTGCATCTGAAGGATACACGCAAACTATGGACATCTTACTGTCAGCCAATATGAAGTTACTGGATAAAACTGATGAGGATGGGGTAAAAATGGCTACTACTTTAAAATTGTAGTGTTATCATATATTATTATTAATTAACTCTTGCATTTTTTGTATTTTTAACCTGGGTTTACTTTTCACTTGTAGAGTTTAAACACATTTGCTTAAAAGAAATGTATGAATTATTTTGGTTTAATATGGCAGAACACTGCACTCCATATTGCTGCAAGAGCGGGACATGTGGCTGCAGTCAGACTGATGCTGCTCAGAGGGGCAGAGTTCCTTCTGAACAAGAATCAGACGTCATTCCTCCACGAAGCTCTGCAGAATGGAAGAAAAGATGTGGTCAACGCTGTGGTCGATAGTGACAGGTGTGTCAATGAAACAATACACAATCCTATCAGAAGTTGAAAAACAATCTAAAACTTCTTACATTTTTATGTTTTATTTGTTTATCTGGCACTTAAATTAAATAGAGAATTTGTCAAATTATAATTTATGAATTAGCATTTTATTTCCAAAACAGTTTTGGCTTTTAAGTTATTTATTCTGCATTAAGAGTTCAGATGAAATTCTTAAGGTTGTATCTTTTATTAGGCAATAATGGAGTCACTACATGCCACATTGTGATGTGATCATTACCTACTGTTTATATAGGAATGTATTAACAGAAATGCAGAAGATTATGTTAATTTTTTAATTATTATTGTGACATTAGGCTTCATTTTGAGCTTCTGTTCTTCCAGATGTGATGAGGCTTTGAGGCTGTTTGTTCCTGGCTCCAGTCAGCGATGCCCCATACTGGACATGATTGAGTTTCTGCCTGAGACTTGCAAGGTTTTGCCAAGAAAAAATAAAATAAAATAAAACAATGTCATAAATCTTTGTACAGTCATCATAGGTCATTTCTTTTTGCAGTTTTCTGTTATGTAACATGTTTTGACTAAGATAAATTACTGTCACTGTCATTTCCCACTTCCTTCTGCAGCATCTGCTGGACCGATGTGTGAGGGAGTCCGATGATGACCACAACAGCCCAAACTACCATGTAATGTATCTTTAACTTGCACAATCATTGCATCAAACTGTTTATTGTAACGTATCTAGCAGGAGAAGTTAAAAAAAGTTTTTGTTTGGTGTAGATTGAATACAATTTCAGGTGGCTCCAGGCTCCCATATCATCAAAGAAGCTAACAGATACGATCTATAAGATTCAGCCACTCGCTGCAGTCAATGTAAGCTCTGGTTTCCTCTCTCAAACATAACTTTGACACAGTAAAAAGCAGATGTTTTTTATTTGTGATCAGACATTGGTCACGTTATCCACTGATTCAGTTCTGTTGACTTAGCCACTCAGGATTTGCCTCTCTGATTTAAAGGACAGTTTTTCTTATCTACTTTAGTGAATTCATCATGTTTCTGGTTTTAATAAAGAAGATTTTACTTTTCATGAAATAAAACTGCATAACATAACCCTCCAAAGGCTGTTTTTAAACAACTGATGACAAAGGGGTCAATCCTTTGTCATAGCAATGTTAAGACTTCAAAATACACTTACAAAAATACAATTTACTTCTCTACCAGAGATCAGAAGGTTTCTCATCTCTTGAGTAACATATGATGTAGAGATGGATGATGACTGCTATGAAAGTGGTGGACAATCTAATAAAGAAAGTTTAACAGCAAAAAATTGACCAAACTCCAAATCAAACTTTATTGAAGTACAATGTATTTGCAGAACTGTTCCTGTAGAGTGGATTAATTTCAGATAGCTTCACAAAATAAACTGGCAAGTGAGTTAAATTTAAAAGGACTTTAATTTGCAAATAAATCCTTACAAATCTGATAGGTGACCAGATTCATAAAGTCCTTGTAAAACATCTTTTAAATATTGACCTAAAGGTAAACTGCATTATCAATAACTTATTTTATCTCCCCTAAAAATCATCTAAAATTTTCACCAAATTATAGTCTTTTTAGGCAGACATATTATTATGGTTTGACCCATGATGACAAATCTCTTATGATAGAGTTAACAATTTTTTTATCACTTTTTCTGCAGGCGATGGTGCAGTACAACCAAATCGAGCTCCTCAACCACCCAGTCTGCAAAAAGTATCTGGCTATGAAGTGGTGTGTATTTGTGACGATAACTCTAGAGGACAGGATTTTTAATTGACAGGCTGTGGTTTGAATTTCAATATTATCTTTTTCTTTCTCCACAGGGTTGCTTATGGGAGCAAGGCACACATGCTGAACATGTTTTTGTACCTGTTAGGGTTGTTGCCTCTAACTCACCTGATAGTAACTCTACGACCTTCTACAAACAGCACAGAGACAGACGAACCTGATATTATCATGGTGCCTATATCTTTCAGACAGGTATCAGTAGATTGCATAAAAAAATTGACACAGACAGTATATAACTCCAAACTATTTAATACTTATTTATAATTCTAAGGTTTCCTAAATGTATGAAATTCTGACAATGTTTTCAATTTCACAGCAAAGTTTCTTCTTGTCCTTCTGCATGGTGATGGTCTTGGTCATGAACGTCTATTCAATAGCAAAAGAAGTGGTGCAGATATCACAGCAGGTACTGTGCAGTTAGGCGCTTGTCATTAATACAATGAAACGTGTCCATAAATCCAGGGTTTTTTTTTGTGGGAACAATTGGAGTCCTGTGTGATGGATGCATGCTTTCAGATTCAGATTTGCAGGAGTTGTTGAAAGGTTACAGTCAGAATTTGGTTCTAAGTAACACTTACATGCAGGAAGATGCAGATAAACAATGATTGTTTTCAAAAGTATTTGGAATTCATTGATGGCTAATCAGACATGGTTTATCTTTTTTTTTTGTCTTATTACTTTTATTTTTCTTGAATTTTCTTGTATAAAAGCGCTGGAATTACTTCAAGGATTATTCCAATCAGTGTGACTGGACTTCAGCCATCTTCTCTCTTCTGTTCATCATTCCCCTCATGCTCAACGCAGAAGGCTCTTTCCACTGGCAAGCAGGAGCAATGGCAGTTTTATACTCCTGGGTAGGATTTCTCCTTTATCTCCAAAGGTATACTCTCTTTCACTTCAACACTTTCCTTCACCATAATGTCATTTTAGTGTTTCTGAGCCACAGTAATGCCCTTATTTCTGCAGGTTTGAAGGTGTAGGCATCTATGTTGTTATGTTTGGGGAGATCATGAAAACACTGTTCCGAATCGTGATGCTGTTTTTGTACCTGATGCTGGCGTTCAGTTTGGCGTTCTATGCGCTCATGCTCAACCATGTAAGAGAAAATATCACTAACACAAAGGAACTTGATATATTTATTACTGTTCTTAGCTCTTTTTACTGACTTGAAGTATGTTGGTTCTCTGTTTTTTGTCATTAGAAAGAGTTTAACAGCTTGCCACTCTCAGTGATACAAACTTTTGTGATGATGGTCGGTGAGCTGAACTACCAGAACAACTTCCTGGAAGCTTTTCTGAACAATCAGCTTCCCTTCGGTATCCTGACGTACGCTATTTTTGTGCAGTTTGTTCTTCTCATGCCAATCTTGTTGGTGAATCTGATGGTAAGCATCTGAGAATGTTGTGCTCCTTTAATAAGATACAGTATGTTATTTTTCACAAGTTCACAGGATTTCTTAAGTTTCCATACAATGTCTGTGACATGATTTGGTCAAACAGCAGTAAAATTACAGTACCACTGCACCCCTAGCTTTTGTCTTTAGAGCCTTTTTTCTCTTCTTTTTAACAGGTGGTTTTAGGAGGCATAATGAGAAATTTAGCTTCACTTTCCCTTCAACAATGTATGAAGAGTTCATAGTACCCATCCTGTCAGTTTACAATAGCACACACCAGTAACCACACTCAGACTAGCACTTAGCAAATCACCAAGAATAGGGCTACACAATATTAGAAAAACATGAAACTGTGATATCATTGTTGAATATTGCAATGACAATAGTGATAAACCCACAGGTTCTGTCATCATGATGCTGACAACACTCAATATGCAAGCTGTGAGCATTTATAGGAATAGGAGTCTATCTGATTGCCAAATAAATATTTTCAGTATGTCATTTGTCTTCCCATTTACTGGAACCTTTGCAATATTGATATTACGCACACTGATACATTTTTGGTATAATGTGCAGCCCTAATTAAGAAAGTAGTTGCAATTTTATTCTCAGATATCAACATTTCCACCGTCTGTTGTTTGACCATATATAGTTGGCTGTGATCAATATTTTAGGCACAATTTCAACAAAACATATGCATTAAACTGGACTAAGTTCTTAAAGCACCCCACCGCAAACCCAAACAATAAAATGATGTTTTGCCCAGCCAGAACCAGCTAATGCACCTTTTGCAACCGCGTCATAACTCTTCCGTGACACACAGGCTCCTTAAACCCTGAGCTTCACTAATGGCTCATCCCTCTTTGTTTCGTTTGAGTTTTATGGGTCACTGAATGATATCATTTGTAAGTTAAAGACCCACAAACAAAGTGCTGGGGTTTGTTTTTCAGAAGGCTTGAGTAGACAGTGATTTCATACACCCAAATACTGCACGTGCTGTAAAGCACAAGAATAGAATAGAATAGAATAGAATAGAATAGAATAGAATAGAATAGAATAGAATAGACTTTCTTGCCCCCATAAGGAAATATGGACTCCACAATGCCCAATTCATAACATTTAAATAATAAATGCACCCATTCAAGACCATGTAAACAAAATATACATACAGGTATACTAAAAAGTAAAGAGAAAAATGTAAAATAGCTACAATAAATAAATTATCTTGAATATCAAAGAAACAGTTGTATTATTCCTAATATCTCTTCTTACTATGAATTGTGTATTTTCCACCAGGTATAACTGTTCATTTTTCCTGTTTTGCAACTATCTTGCTTGTTTTGTACTTATTTAGTCAAATTAGAAGCGTGACTAATTACAGATATGGTTCTGTGTTGTAGATTGGTTTGGCAGTTGGAGACATTGCTGAAGTCCAGAGAAATGCTTCCCTAAAACGAATAGCCATGCAGGTAAGTGCAGAACTGTAATAATAATTAGCTAGAAATCTCTCACGTCCTCGGTGTCAGCACTGTCTGCCATGGTGGCACATTAAACATGCAACAAGATGAGGATCAATGATCAAAATCACAATCATAAATATATTTTAATGTTGATCTTTGAACTTTTTCACTCATTTTGACATTATGCCTAGGTAACATTGTTAGTGGCAGATGATGATTTATGTGAACGTCAATAAAGCAAAATGCAAAGCACTTAAAATCCTATAAAATATATATTATGTACAATTTCAGTCCAGCAATAAGGCAGAGCTATAAACTAATTAGAGTGGCAGATGTGTCTGAGAATTATTAACTTCCGTATACTTGTTTATTTTGATTATGTACAACTTGTAAATTTTACCTCTGAGTAAATATCTGTCTTTTTTTCTGATCTCAGATTGATCTCCACACAGCTCTGGAAGATAAGCTCCCCTACTGGCTTATGAAACGAGTCGACAAACCTTCAATCACCATCTACCCCAACCGCAAGTGCTCCAGGGTATATTCAGTGGGAAAAAACAAAACAAAACAAAACTTTTTGAACTTTTGTCAGTTCTCCTCTATTAATGATTTCACTGTTTTTGCAGCACTTCCTGCAACAGTTCCTCTCAGGTGAAGAGGAAAAAAATGAAGTGTGGAGTCGTTTGCAGTCCAAATCCCAGGCCTGCACATTAATAGAGACTGAGCTTAAAAAGCAGAAGTCCAGGTAAAGTATTTGTGATCACAGGACAGTTAGTTTTCAAATTTATAGAAACATAAAAGCAACCAAGCTCAGTTGTAAGAAAATAAAAATCATTTTCAAATACTGATTCCAAAAACGATAAAGTGCAGTGAAGGGTTTGTAATGTTTAAATAAGAAATCACTTATCTAACTTATCAAGGAGAGCTGTGATTGTTTTTGATATATGAGCGCCCCCTAGTGACGACCCACTGTAGTTCTTTCTAAATTAGTAGCATCCACCCACTTTGCGTAACTTTCTAAACATCTTTCAGGAATGTAAATCCAAATTTGAATAAACTTTGTCCCCAAAGAGCATGAGCTGATGCTTTTCTCTGCAGAATGAAAGAGATGTCAACCATTCTGGAGAAGCAGCACAACCTCCTGAAGCTCATCATCCAGAAGATGGAGATCTCCTCCGAGGCCGACGAGTACGACGGTCCAGTGAATGTCAGGGGCAGCCTGTGGCCCAGCCTGGGTCAGAGTAAAGCCAGAGGCCGCACCACGTCTCGCTGGGTCCCTCTCATTAAGGCCATTGAGTCCAAACGCAAATGAGGAGGACAAGACAAGCACACCATGTTTTATTTTGTAGAGTGATGTTGTCACTACATTAGACAAACCTTATAAACAAGGTAAAAAACAGGTGTGAATGTGATTATTTATATCAGGACTATAGTAGTACTATTTAAACTGCATGTTGCGACAGGTATGTAGTTAGCTAATTTATCTAGCACTTTTCAAGTCATAAAATTCCAATATACTGTAAGGAAATGGTCTGATATCTAACTTTATTATACTTTGCTTTGTACAGTTGAGACAAAAGAAATGGGGAAAAATTGTAACTTTTGTGTGAGTCTTGAAAATATAGAAGTTAAATGTTTGATACTGATGCACTGACTTATATAGTAAAAGGAATATTAGTATGAAGAAAATATGTCTTTGTAGGCAAAACAATAACATTGCATTACAGTGAGTTACATCAGAGATGTCCAGACTGATGTATGTTTATGTTGTGTCTGCAGCACTGTCACTTCTGTTCCACACACACAACACACGCAACACACAGCCGCTGTTTCTGTAAAGTTGTAATGGGTCGTTTTGTGCCTTGTGCACTCCTAAATCTAATAAAACACTTCCTCTTTTCTGTCTCACAGTCATAAATAAAGTATGACTTTAAACTTGGACTCAAAAAGATGTGAATTTTTGGTCACTATATGAGTTTTAACAAGATTTTTTCAACAAGAGCATATACAACTAATACAAATAAATGGATAGATAGAGAAATATTAAGGCCTCATCCTACTTGTTGTGTCCATATATACATTTCAATGAGATCTTGCACAAATATTCATATTTCTTTGAGTCAGTTGCATCACAGCGTCCAACTCATGGGTCTATAGTTTTACACTCCAGCCAAATAGGTAGTGATGCACTGATTTGTCAACTGTCCGTTCAAAAGAAATGAAAAGAAATTGATTTCTCACCGGGAATTCAACACAATGTTTCCATCGTTGTGGTCCCTGAGTGATAAATGAACAAGCTGTGTACAACAGAAAATCTCCTCATGCACTGCTTCTTCAAAACAAGCATCTTTGTTGTCTTGGTTCTATTCTTTCACTGAAGTGCGGCACCTTTCATCACTGTCAGTATAACGGGTCCATCTGGTCTCAGAAATCTGGGCTGTTGTTTTGGGTGGAACCTGCCAGGTGGTAGGGGTCAAAATAAAAATTGATGTCATAGCACCAACAGTACATTTTAACCATTGCTAGTGGAAATGTTTCTACAGATTTTAAATTAATAGAGAATACAAAAAAATCTAATGTTATCAAGTTAGCCTGGTCACTGTGCACACTAATTAGCAATTCCTTTTCTGACTTGCACTCGGAACAAGGTTAAGTCAGGTTTGATGTCACTGAGCCGAGTTATGACTTTTTGTGGTAACTAGAGTGCAGCATTATTTTCAGCATTGGCAGGGAAACAAAAGTAAACATAATTACTGGTGGGAATTAGGGATTGTTTACAAATTGCAACACCCAGCTATGATATTCATTAATATCAATATGACTGACTGTGTTCTCACCAGAATAATATCAGACATTCTTTTGTTAATGTCCTGCCAACAGTCAATTCAGAAACATGCATGTTTGTATGACTTTTAAGAATTCTGTTTTTGTGTTGTTGTATTGATGATTCCTAACAACTTGTCCGGCTTGGCAACTTGATTAGGTAAATATTGAGGTTATAGTGTATTGCCTACTTTGTTGCCATTGAAGGGAGGTGACATTTGTGGTTTTACAAGAGTTTGATGTTTTGGCTGTTTGTCCAAATTTTCAGTTTTTAATTGAACCCTAACCGTGATATACTGCTTGTCCTCAAGCAGAGTGCTATTTGTCAGTAACACAACGTGCAGTTTCTACAAACAGATTTTCACAACTTTTGTTTTTATTTTGACCCATGGCACCTTGAGGGCTCCGTAGTTTGCAGAGAGACGTTGCAAACCCTCTCTGACAGGAACAGATGAAGACGTTTATGCCACACAGAGCTCACAGTTGAGCTGAGTGGGAGGTATGGATTCTGTCTTACACATCTGCTCAAATTTATACAATTATTTTAGCAACCTACATATCTTATTGTTGAATGTACTGAAGTCTGATCATGTAAGACGTTTTTAAGCATAGCTTAATGCATATAACTGACAGAAAAGTTTCAAAATCATTTGTGCATTTGATAGAATTTGCTTCCTATTTATACAAAGGATTCTCAGCTTGTGTCATGCTGCTGCTTACAGTGCTGTGAACTGCTTTAGAAGAAATGATAAAAGAGAGTTCTGCCTCTGACATTGTGAGCCTGCACCTGTCTCTCTGCTTCTACAGCACAGACCTCCTTAAAGGTCAAGACCCCAGAAAGTCCTTGCTGATAGACAAATACTTGCTCTCCCTTTGGGTCAAGTTTAAAGAGCCACTTATCACTATTGGCTCTGAATTTAATTATCTCCAGAGCAAACACAACAACCGTAAAGCTTTCAGTCACGTTGATGTTTTGAACAATATTTTCTACATTTATTTGAGGAACAGAATGAGTAACAGAGTTTTTTTCACTGCCTTTTTCTAGATGACCATGAAGCAGCAGGTTGAATTATGTTGCACGCCATGTTGCCTTTTTGTGCTCTGCAGAAAAAAAAAAGAAAACTTGTCAGCTGAGGAGTAAATCCAACAGCAGAATCCCTTAGCTTGCACCTTCAAGGATGTCAGTCAGACCTTTCACCTCGCTGATGGATGTGGTGACAGAGGATGGGCTGGCAGCGAGCCTGAAACTCTGAATGTCTTTTCGGCATAACTTCATATTTCAGCTTCATGACACTCATCCAAGGGTATGTTAAGAGCAGGGATGCTTCCAATGTTCAGATTATCTCTATTCTATTCTGCACAGAAAGGATATGTCTTTGGGTTAAGGATCATTCTTTGCTCATGAAAAAGGGAAATGAGAGCAGAATTTTTTATAAATAACTGGCTTGTACTTTGGCTTTGTAAGAGGGATTTGGAACACCATTACATGCTGTTAATAAGCAAGTAAAACAAGCTCTGAATATTTTACTAGTTAAGGTGAGATTAGGGCAAAGATGTGATAAAAATGATCTGAAGTGCTGGAGGAGCATACAGCCCTGATCCCAGTGGAGTACAATAATATCCCTCTGTTCTCTCTGGTGACCTTGGCACGGCTGTTTTCTAAAGCCAAACATGCATCTCAGCTGGAGTTAGATAATTCCTGGCAGACTCTTCGTAATGTCATTTTTAACAAAGATTTTACAGATGTTTTACACTCTAATAGCTTACATCAACTTGGGGTTTTCTGAGGAATGTCTCGAGAAGAAAGTTTGAACTGAAAACTTTCCATTTATTCAGAAAAGTTGAGCCTGTTTCTGTTTCTGGTCTGAAGTCTCTGAACAACTTAATTTAAGAGAAATAAGGTGTCTTAATCACCTGCCACCAGTGGCAGAAGGACAGTTATGTTTTTGCCTTGGTCTGTGTGTGTTTGTCTGTACCACTAGCAAAGTATATCATGAACCACTGAACAGATTTTAATGAAACTTTCAGAAAACAATCATTGGATGTATATCTACAACTGATTAACCTTTGTTAGCAACCCAGTTTAAAATGGCCTCCACATCCAGTTGGCCTTTGCACACACAAAAAAATTGCTATAACTCATCCAATGTTACAGATATTGAGCTAAGATTTTGAGTGGTAGTAATTGAGTCATCCTCAACACATTTTGTGAGCGCTAACACATCTTACAAGCTCTTGAATCAAGAATGTTTAATTTTGACTGGACTGACCTGCTAACAGCCACTTCTAAAACAGCTCCAGTCTCAAATCTTTGCAACTATTTTATAAACCTTTACATCGAAACAAATTACATCTCTGAAAAAGTGTGCGTTAAAGCAGGTGTTTTCTAAGGTGTTGATCTCTGTCCATGCTATGGCAGCCTAACATGAGTACTGTGAGCTCTTTGAGAGGTCTGAAGTGCACAACAAATACAATACAATCCATGTTGAATTGTAAAGAAAAAAATGTTTTACGAGATGGAAGATAGGGCCTCTCTTTGCATCTGCCACACCCTTGTCATGCCAGCGCTCCAGATGTCATGGGAACCCATAACAGCTGGTGCACACAGGCTGTGTGTGAAAAGCTGCTCCAACTGCAGAAACCCAATCCCTCTGTGAAACCAGCAAAGGATTAGACACTTTTGATAAGGTCCTCAAGACATTTCTATTACCAAAACACATCTGCAGGAGCAACAAACTGTTAAGGTGTTTACTGGAAATTTGCATAGTTTCATTTTGCAATCTGCACGGGAATAATGGGAAAGTTTTAACCTCCTATGATGCAACATAGTTTGGAGCTTTACGCTGCTTTGGTAAAATCAATTCTGCAGACAAGTCACGAGAATTATCAATAAGCATCCATAAATTCACAGCACTTAACTGGATTATCCAGTTGGAGATGAGCAATTTAGGTCTTTAATAGTTTACACAAAGACACAGAGATGTGGTCTTACTGAGGTCATGGAGTCTTGGAGAAAAGGGGAGGAGAAATGCTCAGGCAGAACTGTGCAGATGCCAAGTCCAGGACACTTAAATTAGAGAAGTCCAAACAAGGACGCAAGTCTCACTTGGAAGCAGACTCAGAGTCTCGGACTGAAGTTAGAATTACCAAAGGAACATTTAAGGAGGCTTAAAGAGGCTGCTGACTTAAATTTATTTGAATATTGAGTCAAAAACTGTCCCTCAAAGACATTTTCTGTCACCAAGTTAGGTGTTGTGACGCTGCGTAAGGCACAGGTGGAGCGGCCATGTCCACCGGCTCTGGAGCAAGTGATGCTGAAGATGAAGAGAAGCATCACACAAGGTCCCGTTTGAAGAGGAAGATTATCCGCTGCAGATCCAACTGGTTTTCAGACGAGGAGTCGGAGGATGACGGCGAGGAAAGAAGGATGAAGCAGGATAACAGCAGCAGCAGACTCTCTGAGCCTCTCCAGAAGGAGGCGCGGCAGACGCAGAGAAACGCGGCTAACGCGCGGGAGAGGGCGCGGATGAGAGTGCTGAGCAAAGCCTTCTCCAGACTGAAAACCAGCCTGCCCTGGGTTCCTGCGGACACCAAACTGTCCAAGTTGGACACGCTCCGTCTCGCCTCGAGCTACATCTCCCACCTCAGACAGCTGCTGCAGGATGAGCGCTTTGAGAACAGCTTTGCGCACCCAGTCAGTCTGGTAGGAAACTTTGCCAGAAGACAAAATAACTTTAAAGTGACTGATGCTTTCTACAAATTCAATGAACAAATGTTAAACGTGCAGCTGCTCAAAGGTTTAGGTATTATTAAACAACCACCACCATAAGATGGTTTATTTTTTCAAAAGTCAGAATGTCTTCAGCCCTTCTAAGAATTCAGTTTGTTTGAGTTTTTAAGTTAATAAATCTGTTGTGTGTTGTTTTACAGACATGGCCATTTCTGACCACAGGACGATCGGAGGAGGAGATCTCATCTTCTATAAGACTTTGTGGTGCAACAGCATAGGCCATCAGCTCTACCAGAACCTAAAACAGGACTCAGAAACAACCCTTCTCTGAAAAACTCTCTACATCAGACTGATTTTGCTTTTGTAACTTAATCACTTTTGTTCTGATGTGATTTTAAAACCCTGAGTTTGTTTTATCATTATTATTATCTTCAGTACTTGTGTTCTTATTATTTTCTGCACAGAAAAAGAATATGATTAAACATCCCTCTCTGACAACTCTGACAGTAAATGATAGAATAACAGTCTTGTCATTTTCATTTTTAACATTTTTTTTGCTTCACATCCCAAAGTAATGCTTGTTTTGTTACTTTGACTTAAGGTTTTTAATTTATCCTGACCTATTGTTGCTATCCGAAGATCCTTCAAAGTTTTTCTTTAGACATTGCCTGATTTTTTACTTATTTTCAGTCCTTTTCAATAGGCTTCATCTTCACTAGATAGTTGGCACTTCCTATTTTCTCCTATCTGTGTCCATTTTTTTTTTAATTAAGTCAGTTTTGTAGACCCACTTTATTCTGTTCATTGTCCCAGGGTGGCTGAAGACTACTCCAACTGAGCCAGAGGCAGGGTACGACCATAAAATGCTAGTGTATGATCCAGTTTTTTTTAGGACACACTGCAGACCATGCCGAGATATGCTATGCTTTGATTTATTGCATTTTGAGAGTGTTTGTGCAGGAATAAATTTTTTTATATGAACTGTTTTCTTTGGTATTTTTCAAAGGGATGAGAACTATATGTTTTTTGTGAAAAGCTGTGGGTACAATTAAAAATAGTAACTTGCTGAATTGTTTATGAGTGAAGACAATGCTGGTTCATCCCTTGTTTTATGGTTCTTTTTTTTTATTTTTGGCACAAGAACTGGATAGAAATGAGTCAGTAGCAGCAAGTGTCCAAGTACAATTTTGAAGGACCTTCAGAACTTCTGTACATCTGTTGCTCAAGACCACTTTTTAAAAATTACAGAAACTCTTTTGAGGAAAATGTTGAGAAATCAGCATCTGTCCTCTTTATAGTCATGTCAATCAAACCATCATTTTTCAGTAATTATGAGCTCTTATTAATATTATCTTCAGCTGGAGTCTAGATTGAGTGCATCTATGTGAGTGACGGTGTTCAAATCTTTGTAGTAAAGAAAAACAACATTCAGTTGCATTAAATTTATATTTATATTTTTATTTTTTTGCAGCAGAATGCCTCCAATGTTGCAGTACTTCTTAACCCCCCAAAAAAATGCTTCAGTGTAGTTACGTTGGAGTTCTACATGCCATATCTTTTAAACTGTTTTTTTTTTTTTTTTTAAATAAGCTGCCTAAAATTATGCCCTACATCAACTTAGATTTACCAACAGGAGTCTTGAAATTTTAAAAGAACTGAAACCAGATTTTCATATTTCAGTCAAAGCAAAATTAAAAAGATACAAATCTCATAACACAGAGCTGAAGGTCAATAGTGGAGCACGCCATAGACACAACCTGCACGAAGAGCCAAATTTACAAATT
The DNA here is from genome assembly GCA_028566095.1 of Kryptolebias brasiliensis. Taxonomy (NCBI): domain Eukaryota; kingdom Metazoa; phylum Chordata; class Actinopteri; order Cyprinodontiformes; family Rivulidae; genus Kryptolebias; species Kryptolebias brasiliensis. The sequence continues at coordinate 16,480,976 of JAOXNZ010000098.1, read as the reverse complement.
CTTTTTACACAAACTCACCCTTAGAAACACCCACTTTTATAGTCTGCAGAATGGATAAGAGAGATCTCTTAATCCAGAAGCTTTCTTCTCCAGTTAAACCTCACAATGATGTGACTACAGATGGATTGGGATCCAGGCCGAGGCGGTCTGCTGGGACCAACTGACAAAACAGTTTAAATGAAGAAAGAAATGAAGAGAAGAGAGGATGACTTTTCATCAGGTTAATGCGGAGTCACAGCTGTTGCCATTTTGGTGAGTTTCCCAGATCCTTAAACTGTTCTCCTGGGAGAAACTGGCCACTCTGCTGGACTGGGACAACTAATGAGCTGCCTTCTCACACTCACTGGGCCTCTGTTCTTGGATCATCCACTCCAGTTGTGGCACAAAGGGAAAATGACTTGTAAATGTCTGACAACTTGACTGCACTGAAAGTAAAGCCTCATTAATTAAAGCAAGTCAATAAAACTGGAGCTGACTGAGCCGCAGTCAGTTGATCTCAGTTCTCAAAGAATGAAGTTTTTTTAGTACAAATCAATAAGTTTGTGCCAGTGCTAGCAGGAGGATTGTGAGGTGCAAATGTGACACGGTAGAAAGTTGAACTGATGCTCATGCTGTGTGTCGTGGTGCATGGGTGTCATCTAGTGGTCAGGATGTGAATACAGGCCAAACCTACAAACTACACAGCAAGATATGCAGAATAAATCCCTTTGACAGTTAATATCTTACCTGTTGTACATATCTCTTTGAATGACCTCAGACTGGAGAAATCAATACTCTGGGTACTCCGCTTTCCTCCCACAGACCAAAAACATGCATGTTAGGTTAATTGGTAACTCTAAATTGTCCCTAGGTGTGAGTGAGAGTG
>JAOXNZ010000098.1:16445064-16465295 GCA_028566095.1 Kryptolebias brasiliensis | reverse complement strand
ATTTTTGAGAAGATTTTTACATAAAAAGAGCTTAAAATAAATTCCTTTTAGTTTTGAAAATGTCTTCCTTTTTTGTTTCATTCAAACATTTGTCTGTTTCCTTTTTTTCTTCCAGATTCACCCCTTTTTTATATTTGCCGCCTCCTCCCCCACCATTTCCAAGCCCCTCTGTCATTGGTTCGTTCAGAGATTTTAAGGTGGCTGGGGCTTTTCTGCTCCAGGTGGTCTGCAGCCAGCCACCTGTGCTGCCTTTGTGGTCCTGTCATCTGTCTCTGGGCAGGCTTTGTGGGGTTGCCAGTATGAGGAAAGGCCTGGTGAGACCGATAATGGGGATAGTGCTTTCTGCTGCTGCTGCTGCTTCTCTCAGCCTCTCACAGAACTCCAGAGTTTAATGTGAGCATCCCTCAGCCACTCTCACAGAAATCCTGGGAATTTCCCCGTCCTTTATGCTGCTTGAATATTTGTTTAGTAAAAAAACTCAGAGTATAGTCTTGTGTTTAAACGCTGATAAGATTATATTTAACAATCCTAAACAACTGCTGTAAATATTGCTGGATAAACAAAAAAATATTAATCTATTTATACATTTTTGCAACTTTACAAATTATGCTTTTACAGCCAAGAAACAAAGGTCTATTGTATTAATATATCATAAAACTTCATATTTATCTATCTATGAGAGCAACTGTGAAGAAGCTGGAGTCTCACAAGCATGGTGATTATTTTACTTTACCAAAATTACAATCATATTTTCACACTTTAATAAAAGTATGATTGCATTTTAAAATGAAATTTTTGCAACATATCTTTCTGCTGTATCATAATTGTAGTGTAGAAGGTTTCTTTATTAGTGTTGTTATTTATGGGTCTTTTGTACAGTCAGGTATTTGAAGAGCACTAAAACCAAAACAAACCTTACAGGGGGAAAAACACATGAAATTTATGTGTTTTCCGGATGTGCTCACATGAACATGTTAAAAATAGTCCAATACTATGATTTCTACGAGAAAATCATGTTTCACATGTTTCACAAGTTAATTTAACAATGTGATCTTTTTAGATGTGAAGTTCATGTTTCTTGTCTGTAAGGGAAATTTCCCAAAGAGGACAACAAAGTGTGTTGCGTTTTATCATATTGTTTTGTATCATTTATTATATCATACATTGTATCATATCATATTACATCATATTGCATCATATTGTATCATCGGATCGCATTGTGTTGTACTGAATCATATTGTATTCTTATACTGAGTTGTATCACATCATATCATATTTTTTTCGCATTGTATTCATACTGTCTTGCACAATGAATCATATAATTTTTCCCCACATCTATGACTTTTTAAAAAAGCAGACATCTCGACTCAAAGGCTTCTTCTTGTCAAAACTACTTATTGTTCAGAGTTAGACTCTACAAAGTGCCAGAAATGACACAGTATGCCTTTCAATATTCATGCATATCTCTTCAATTGAAGGGCTACTCAGGTGTCAAAGCATTAAAGAATCTCATCCAAAGGAGAAAAAAACCTAAAGCTAAATCATGCACATAATCAAGATGTTACTGATTATTTATCTGAATATTTTCTCAATAAAGAATTTATTATTGAAGTAAATAAATACAGAAATTTATACAAAAAACCCATAATGCCATGAACACATCATTAGCAAACAGCAGTTTAATTTTTACGTTTTTTGCTTTCAAGAAAAAATACTGTAATGTGATTGCTGATTAAGTATGAATCAAATAATCATTTTAGTTTTTTCAACATAAGGAGTTTAACAGGGTTTTTTAGACATACAAATAAAGTTTTTGAGCCTGATCTAAAATACCCTTTAGTCTCTAACAGAATGGGAATACATTAAAACTCTACTACCACCTGTAATGTAAGTTTAATTATGCACATTTTGTTTAAAGTCTAACACTAACCTACAAGTATGAGATGAAGAGAGATATCTTTAGCAAATAAATAAAATAAATCTGATGATTGGTTTGAGTGCAGAGTTTAGGTATTTCTTTGTTTACCATGACGCCACTGGAAATGCTCAACATCCCTGAATACCCCCCTACCTTTTTCTTTTTCTCCCTCTGCTACATATTCAGACTTTTATTTACTCCTCATCCGGAGGGGTGAGTGTTGATAAATGATGGCGCTGCGCCCTGGAACTCTCCTGTTTAAGGAGCGGTGAGGCGATTTATGGACGCGCTCTGTGCAGGCCTCACTGTGATTAATTGACGCCGTCCTCTGTGGACGCAGGCGGGGCTGGGGGCAGCAGGCCCTCCACTGTTTGGATAGGGAGATAACATCAAAGCAGCCTGCTGCTTGTGTTAAGAAAATACTGCATTCTGGGTCAGCGCAAATGAATCCAGGAGGAGCCTGAAACTGTTTTTAATGGCATTCCCATCGATATATTATCACTGTGCAGAATTTGTGTCTAGAGGTCATTGAATGACGTTTTACAAATGCTCCCTCAGCCTCTTTCTTTAGAATTTGGCTGACTTTGATCACTTAGCTGTTTATGTTGGGCCACGTTTATGAGTAGAAAGTGCATGTGTTTGGGAGATGAAACATTAATAGTTTTGCAGCACACAAAATAATAGTGATAAACTCAAATGACTAACTTGTAAAAATGAAAATCTCTACTGTTGAGAAGTAGTGTTTTTTTTCTGGGGTCCTAACTTAACTCTTTTACAATCCTATGTGCTAAAGCCCACACAAATGAGCATCTAATGAGCTGTCAAAGGTATAAGCCTCTGAGATATTTACCTGTTCTCCTCCACACCTGCACTATTGATCACAGGTCATTCTGAAAAGTTGGATGCTCCAGGGCTCACATCGCTGCTCTTTTGATCTTCCATCACAGTGACCTGCTTCACCACAAGACCCACAATTCCTCTTCTCTCATGGCAGACAAAAAAAAAGTGATTAATCTTCAAGAACTGTCACTTAGTATTGAAAAGCAAATTGTTTTTGCATTTTGATAAATTGCCTGGTCTGTTCTACTAATTTATGCACCAAAAGTAAAGTAATCCTGAACAAATCTCCCTCTCTTTTTATCTCATTTACACATCAAATAGTCTCTCTCCGTTCCCATTGTGAGAACACTGTACACCTCGAGTCAACTGGGAATCATTGGGCGAATTTCCGCTCTTTATTTTCTACTCCCAACTGCTTCCCGAAGTCTCTAAAAGGATGCCAATTAAGCTGAATTCAGGCTGAGCTGAATAGAGCACTGTTACCTGTCCGCTGGGGTAGAACCTCTGCGGTGGCTGCCCTTTCCCATGCTTCCACCGCAGGACCTCGACCGCAGGCAGACAGAGGAGACACCTGTTCCCTCAGAGAGGCTGGCCAGCATCTGAAATCTTAGTGTGGGCCCTGACTATTGAGAGTGAGGCAGCATGATAAGGTCCCCGCGCCGTGATGGGGCAGAGGAAATCTGAGGAGAGCGCAGGAAAGGGGATGCCCGTAGCCAGATGATTCTGGTGCAATTTGCCAAAACACAGTGCCTCCTTCCACAAGTCGATTCCCCACAGTTGCAATAGAAAAGCCATTGTTTGGTATGAGTCTCCACTTATCTGTTCTTTATCATAATGCACATATATAATAGCCTTTCTGTGCTGAAGTAAAGGACAAAGTTTTGTAAAAAAGGGAAGAGGTGAAATGAAATGTTTCTGTAGCTGTTGGGTTGAGATCTGGTAGGCTTGTAGGGAACAAAAATCAACTTCTTCTGGAAATTCCTTTGATTTAAAATCACACATTCCTGGCTCAAAAAGCCCATCAAACTTTACACTCGTTGAACTATTTGTGTGCTTTTGGCTCTGCCCTCACTCAACTCTTTCAGAAATAAAAGAGCACAGATGATTTTAGATCCAATAGGACCCATAAATGCACCATTTAACTTTTTAAACATGTGGTCAAAACAGTGAAATACTAAAATACGAGCACCATTGTTTTCTGATGTCTTTCTTATCCCTCATGGTTACACTATAAACCAAACACTCCCTTGTACTGACAGTAGCTTCTCTGAATTTTCTGTGAAAAAAACCTTTCTCCTGTCCTGACCGAACGCTGTCAGGTACATAGGTCAGAAGGGCAAGCATGTTGCAATGACTTTGTGCAAGAAATTTCCTCATACTGCCTCTGTCCTCACACCATACAGTATATCAGTCTTCCCACTGAGAGGGAGTCACCTTCCCCATAACATCTTTGAAGTCCTACAGATCCCAGGGTACATTTTGCTTTCACCATTGAACCAAACTTCAGCAGACTGTGCTCTATAAGACAGCAAACTATGGCTTTCTTCTTATCCTAACATTCTCAGTCAGTTAAGCTAAATGTGGACATGAAACAAAGAAAGTGCCATTACCAAGGCTTGGATCAGTATTTATTCGCTGTGAACAAAATAATTTAAAATAGCAATACTGATGGCCATGTTGTATTTTTGAAACCAGTGTCTGTGGACTAGCGATGTGGGGCTTTAAGTCTTGCCTACTTCCCAGCACACAAGCCAGTCCTGTTCTGGCTTCAATTGCAGTTCTAGTCCGAAGTCTACCTACGGTATGTTTACAGTCTTTGAGTCTGACCTATGAAACATTCAGGCATTAAAAAGCTCCTGAACTCAAGGGTGGTGTCAGTGCATAATAGACAGCTTGGTAAGAACCAATTTACAGAACAGAAACTAGTATTTTAGCACAAGCAAGGTAATTCCCAAAGGACTTTCAGATATTGTTCATTTGTTGTAGATTAAATTTAAGGCCTGACATTTCTTTTGTCCTCCGCTGCGCCACGTTCAAAGTTTTTAAGCGCAAATGTTCAAAGTGATTGATTGAGATTAAGACCGAAGTGACCTTAATCAAAAGCATTGATTAAGACCACTTTAAAAGATTACAAGAAATCATGGCTGCTTGGAAGCAGATATAAAGAAAAAAGAGGAGGTTTAAAACTTTAAAACAGTATTGTAGATTCAAGCTGGACTTGTTGCTTTTGTAAGCTTAGTTTGACAGAGTTTGCTCAAAGTCCTGGGTGACAGTTAAATGTGCTCAGGTTATTTATTTCAGTGTTATCGTTTGACTAAAGAAAAAATAAATCCCTTTTGTTGAACCAGTAAAAGAAGGCATGGTTGGGGAAATGCACTTCTCCCACTGACATGAACTTGCTTGTGATGTTTTCTAGCTGAGACATCCTTCCTTCCTCTGCTTGTCCTTCCTGCAGGACAAGCAGAGAGTTGATTTATAGATCAATGTGTTGGGAGGAAAATACAAAGGCACCTGCTGAGAATAACTGATCCTGAAAATTAAAGGTAAGGTAAGGAAGAAGAGGTAGAAAGATACAGGCAGCTGGCCAGACAGGAAATTGCTACAAAAAAGGAGGGGAGTGCAGAAGCCATTAGCTTTTTCCGTTTTACAGGACTGCCCGAACAATGACGGGTGCTCTCTCCATCAGAAAGGGGTAGGAAAAAAGCACAGGAGGGGCTCTAATAGGATAACTCCCCCATTAACCCAGGGGAGCTGCCTTTCAGAGATGCTATCACTGCGAGCACACGTCTCTATCATGCCTGCCATTGTCGCCATGCAAAACAAAAAGACAAGCATCTGTCTAAAGTCTAACCAAAAAAGTCAAATTTAATGATGATGGAGAGAAATTAGCTTTAAACCTTTGCTTTTTCATAAGTAAAGAATCTTGGAGGTGGTAATTGGCTGCAGACAACCCCCTCATTTCTGGGTTGACGTCATCCTAATATTCACTTTATGTTTACAGTTCAAACATCTGCTCAAAGCTGCTGAGCACTTAAGGAATCTTGCCTCTAACAGGCAGAACGTGCACTTGTTTTCTTAAAGTAAACACCATCTCCATGGTGAGCATGTTATTTTAAAAGGTAACTGACAGTGTTCATAAAACCTCATGCGATGCCACCGCGGACCCCTGATTCAAAATATGATGTAATCAGCATCTCATTCAGTGTGTTTACTCTTTGCCTGAACACAGCGCGGCTCCTCTTGTTGCCAAATGTAGCAACTACTAAGAAAAGAGGCACGTCTGATTGCACAGAGTGGAGAAGAAAATGAAAGAGAAACTGAAATTGTTAAATCCAATTTACTATATTGGTGTAACATTTGAAATATACCCTATAGAAGCTAAATAATACTATGATAGGTGCATGTATTTTAAAACCAGGCTAATCCAGACAGGTTATTTGCCTCCTCTGTGTTGTACCTGCTTTGATTGAATAATTCCAGCACTTATTGTATGAAGAATGAGCGTCCCAGGACACTGAGTGGATAAGCATATGCTGTCACAGTAGAACAGACGCGCCTCATATTGAGAGCTCTGTTGACCTGGGAATTGTGTGGGAGGTGGAGAGCAGGGGTGGAGGGGCACGGGGGACTTGTGAGAGTTTTGTGAGGTACAAATCAAGGATTTAACTACTTCAGCACTCTCTGCTATACTCAAAAGAAACAGTCTGGTGTTTGACTGTGCTTTCGAGTGTGTGTGCTTGAGAAAATACTGACATTTACGTTAGACAAAAGAAGCTAGAAATCATAAATTGCTGGGTGGAGATAATGCAGAAAAAAAAGGGAGGGGAAAAAAGATCTAACAAAAGACTGTGACACAGAGAGAGGCAGATTTTGCAGAGCTGCCATAAGTCTTCATAAAATCAAAGGCAGATGTTCATTCCCTTTAACCAAACCACATCAGCTGTCGCTCCCCTTGTTTCATCCAGCCTCCCCCAATTATTTCTCAAACGGGACAAACCAAAACCAACTATCTGTAAACATGCAGAACCCTCAAATTCCATAAATGTCAAGCCGTACAGACAACGAGTCAGCCAGCCTTTGTTTGTATTATGGGGAAACCCCGTGCTGGTTCGGATGCAGGGCTGCAGCTATCACGCCAGTTCGGGGGACGTGTTATTATGGTTGAACATGCCAGAAGCTCTGCCTCATCGAGAAACAAACCCACCCGTCTGTCAAACAACTGTCGGCTACTTAAGGAGGTGCATTATCATTTGCTCTGTTGAAGTCTTGCTTATGGGTAAATGTCGTTACCACAGAAAAGAGCATGTTTGTGAATAAGACAAAACTGAATTTTTCTTTGAAGGGGTCATGGGAGAGTTTGTTCAGCATGTTCATTTAACGGTTAAACATTTTTAAAGCAAAAGTTAAGATCTTTTAAAGTGGGGTACATTTTCTATCCCTGATTCATCTTGTTCAGGGTCATAGGAGGCTGGAGCATATCTCCAGCAGTCATTAGGTGAGAGACAGGGTACACTCTGGACAGGTTGCCAGTCCATCATAAGGGCACACAGAGACACACAAGACAAACAATCATGCAATCACCCCTAGGGTCAATTCAGAATCTCTATTAACCTCACATGCATGTTTTTTGGACTATGGGAGGAAAGTCAAGTACCTGTAATACACCACGCACAAACTCAAAAAAAGTCATTTAAAATGCAAGACCTTCTTCCTGTGAGGCAACATCTCATACCACTGCACCAACGTGCAGCCCCCAGCTAAAACCCATGAAAATAAATTATGTCCTGTGTCTCTAGCATTAAAAATATCACTTTGGAGAGCACTTGCTTGCTCTAATAGTGTCCAATCAGCTCTTTTCCAATGAGGTGGCCAGCCTCTGCCCTGATTACACGGAACTGTGGGTATTTCCTGCCTCTAAGCCTCGCATATGGATTGAGTAAGTCAGTGGCAGAGGGACTACCATTTCTCTCCACTTCATCTTCCTTTCTTTGCCTTGCTTTATCTTTTTCAAACAGAAACACAGTTTTGTTTTTATTGGCTCTGCTGTAAAAATACAAAGCTGGGACGTTTGGCTCTACATCTGCTCACAAATAAAATTTTCCACAAGACGAGCGCGGCTGAACGCAGTTTATTCCTCACGATCACCATCCATCTGTGGGATTCAGCCACACCTAATGCTGAACTATTGCTCTGAGGCAAATTTTTGTCCAATACATTTGCCGGCTAGGGATTGAGATATTCTCACTGCAGTGAAGTTCTAGAGAAGCATCACGTGTTAAAAGAGGCGGGGCGTTCTATTATGTCAAATTTCTTGCTTATTTCATTTAACAAGACAACACGGATGCCAGGCAAGTCCTTTTCCACTTAAAAAAACATCATCGTGAAACATAACCTTTTGGAAAAAATGCGAGAAGAGTAGCTAATAGGGACATTTTACACATGCAGGCTTTTAAAGGCAGAGGTGTAATTTTTGATATGTATATATATTTTCTTTTATCAGAAAGAAAACTATTCCTGAGTGATTGTATTAAAACTACACATATGTAAGTCAAAACTGTAAGATAATGGTGTTGGTTTTAAGAAAAGGAGTGAGATTTCACAAGTTGGATGGTGTATCAGTAGAATCATATTATGTCCAAGAGGAGCCAATAAGGTACGCCCCTTAAGGTGTTCCTTATGACATTTTTTAATCTGAAAACACATTATTTCCTCCAAAAGTGGTTTATACTAGAAGGTAAAAAGACTCTGGTAAGGTGATCATTTAAAAAAGAGGTAACATAAATCTCTGCAGGGGTAAAAACAAAAAAGCTATATGATAAAAGGAAGTCCACGGCCAATTTTGGCAAGGTTACAGGGATAGAATGCCACTCCTGAAGAAATGTTGTAAATCCTCAGTCAGAACTGTATCAGAGGTGCTATGTCTAGCTGCTACCGCTGCTATTTGCACTTGCAATCACAGAATTCTTTGTAACTTATGGCAAAAAAATTCCAAAATTCATAGTAATGTAAAAATTAAAATATAGCATTTTCCTCTTATTGTATACTAGCTATACAATGGCAATAAAGATGATTCTATTCTATTATATTCTGCATGAATACTCATGACCTTTTTAAAACACCAGTATTCCATTTTGGTCTTGGCCCTGTTATCTCTTCAGTCTAGTTAAAATTAAACTCTGTTTCTCTAAATTGAGGTTGTTAAAAGAGCAATCTACAGCAGGTAAGATATTAATTGTTCGTAACTTTTCCACAGAACCCCACTTCAAAAAATCGGCTTGAAGAAGGTGGAAAATGTTGCCCAATACAGCAACAGCAATAAAAAAGAATGCAGGGTCCTATATTCAGTGGCATTTTTCGTCATTCTTTGTCTACAGAACCCTTAAACTGAAAACTTTATGAGGAGTTCAGTTTTACTTCTCCTGGCAGCAAATTTTGGCATTTTAAACAAGTGTGTGTATATTTGTATTAATCTTTTATTATTACTATTTTTTAGAGCTTCACTTGCTGTTACTGGCCATAAGTTTCCCCTAACCATGACTGCTGATAGCGGACACACTGAAGTGCATTTTCCAGCATTCTGCACACCTAAAGTCGTATTTTATTTGGCAGCTGGACAGCCTTTACCTTAAGGCCATATCGCAAACCAGAGTAATGAATCAAAGTAATTTGATTATTACTTATACGTTTATATTCTGAGGTCTGACAATGCAAATACAGAAATGCCAAAAAGTGAGAATTTAATTATTATGTTTGGAATAGCAGCTCAGGGCAGCTTTAGTGGTATGATTTGTGAGCATAGGGCTAAAACAGACATCTTTTATTTTTCAACTATAATCTAAACTACTTATTTGATCTCTAATTTAAACAGTGACTGCTTCACTCAAACTAATCATATTCATAAACAATGTATCAAATTCCTGTTTTTGATTTCAATGCATAACAAATTGTTACTGCATAAAACTGTGCATGAATCCCTCTGTGATGTCCACACGATGTTTTATTAGCTGATTTTGCAGGGCGTCCATATCATATTTTGAGCGTGACAAAGCTTTTTGTTGTCTGACTTTTTCCTCTCTCTCTATCTCACTCGTCGTTGTCCTGTGGCTAACAAAGGAGATAGTGTGACACCTACTGAATTACTGCTGCACAGAATATGATTGACTGACTTGTTTTTGGCCTGCAAGGATTGCTGGAATGCACCTCGTGTGAAAGGTGCCTCACGCACACACTGTCAGATTGCTCCTCAGGTTACAGGGCTGGCACTTTTTCTGTTACAAACTTTTATTTTTGTACATTAAAAAAAAGAAAAAACAAAATTTGTTTTGCCAAAGCGTTCCGCATCAGGAAAACCTTCACTGTTCTTGAGGTGTGGATTCTTTCACGTTGCTTGCAGTGTGATTGGAGACCTAATTTGAAACATCTGAACTCAAAATGTAATGTAATAAAGCACATTGTCTGATTGGTTATGGTAATTGTTGATTTAGCCACAATAACCTTCAGTTCAACCTCTTAAAATCCAATAAAATCCCTGAAAACAGATGTTGATGTGAAGCTCTAGATAGATCCGTGAAAAAAAAACTCCCACAGAAGAATATCCCCATGACAACAAAGCCTCAGTGCATTGTTATATTTTACTGTGTGGCATAAATCAGATATTATAGAGGTGCTGAGAATAAAAAGCACATGACATTTTTGGCGTGACAGTTCCGCCATCCCGGTGTTTAAATGGCGGCGGGAGCTTTGTGGCGTTCCTCCCGTTAGGTACACATCCTGTAGGCTTTGTCCCGTGGCGGTGACCTGATCCGGGACGGAGGAAGCAACCAATCAAGGAGATATTAGATCAACTCTGGGGAAAATTAATAATATTCTCTCAAGTCTGGCCTCACTTACTGTACTGAACCGTGAGATTCAGAGGCGCGTACTTTATCTGCTTTCATCGGAGCAACTCCATTAAACTCCCCTTCACTCCAGGTTCAAATGATCTATGGGCATAATGATACGCTCGTGGAAGGTGTTGTGTTCCTCACAGCTGATGTCCAGACAAGGGTGGTCTGTGCAACCGGATCCTTTGACATCACGGAGAACATGAAAACATGAAACATAGTTATTGATCACCCAGTTCAGACTAATCAAATAGCTCCCTGGTTTGTTTGAAGTTAAAAATGGTTACAGTGGGTGTTTACCGTTGCACTTCAGGACCCTTCAGCCGCGCCCCTCTCAAACATACACAGAGAAAAGTGTTATTTGTGTTGTTAAATTTACATTAAGTCCATTTTAATTGCATCAAACCACTAAACAGATCTTACAATAATGGGCCTGACAGAGAAAATTGCAATCATCTGTGAGGAGCCTGTGGCAGTGTAATGGACAAACCTGATTAATTTAATCTTGTTGCACTCCATTATGGCTGTACTTTATCATTTCAACAGATGGAGCACCAAGAAATTAAAAAATGCTCTCAAGGATGTGTGGCACTCTCCGTCTACTTGCATCCCCTTTGCTATGAAGGTGTGTTGGCTGTGCTGAAATTAAGCCTCGGACTGGAACCTTCAGATGAGTGCATTTCCGAACCTAAACGAGATTAAGAGAATTATCAACTGATGCAACAAATCATCACAACTGCCTTGTGATGGATTGCTCGATGCTGTTAGAGCCTGTCAATCCAATCATCTCGTCCACTTACTTAAAATATGAAGGCCATTCAAGCAATCGTGAATGTTACATTCATTCATTTATTCATTTGCAAAAAAAAGGTAGAAGAAAATCTGATTTCATTGGTGCATTAATATGTTCCAGACATTTCTTGTGGCACTCAGCTTAAGGCCAGAAGGCCACATTCAAGCAACACTTACAGACCAAAGAAACTGGATTTTTGACTCTTCAGGCTTCTTTTGATTCTCCGTCCATCTTACTGATTTACCAGAAATTACTGCATTAATTAATAAGCTTTTTATCATGTGACCCATTAATTCTTCATGCCTCATTCTGTATTTATGGTGCATAGTAATAAAAACATTCTACCTTGCTCAATTTAATTGGTATTTTTGTCTAAGTTTCATTAGCCTAAAAAGCAAAACTTAAATTTCAACAAAACAACAAACACCTTAGTACAGGAATCTGCAATCTTTATAGTTAAAAAAAGCCAATTTTGCCACTTTAATAAAAAAAATAAAATGTGTCCAGAACTACAAAACCTACTTTCTGTGATTGTTTAATGATAATGTGGTAATTTTGTCTGTACCTACTCATAAGTAAATAAAAAAGTAGCCCAAATATGAACTTGGGTGGACCTGGTACAGCTGAAACACATTAAATAACTTGCAGCATGCCTTATCTATGATTTCTGCTGAGTACATTAGCATCCTCTTCGAATCTGACCATTGTGTGCCTCTCCAGTCTGAAGATAAATGTTTAATTTCACCCTGCCTCTTCAGTGTCAAATAGCTTCTTTTCCTTCTATGACTGTTAAACTTAACTTAGACTGTTGTAAACCTTAAACTTACCTCAAACCTTAAAAACTGACGCTGCGTCATGCAAGATCAATTTCAAATAGAGAAACGTGAGGTATTCAGTGGGCTGCATCTCATGCTTTCTGGTTGCACAAAGTAAGACATGTCAAGCAGAATGAGGACAAAAAATGCTACATATTTGAAACATTTTCTGACATAAATAAAATGTGTTGATACAAGTAAAAGCTAATGTATCTGACCGATTGAATGGATTGAATTAAAGACTAAATTTAGATTTAGATTAAATTTTTACAAAATTTGTCTCAACTCTACTCATCTAGGGTAGAGTTTAGACAAAAATGCACTTATATTTATGAGCTAAATGTGGGAAAATGTGGATATTATTGATTGATTATAGTTTAGCACACGAGCAAAATAAATACTAATAAGAAAAAAAAAAATAATAATAATAAGAAGAAAAACTCTTTCTTTAATGGGTTTTGTTTTGGTGTGGTCATGGCACAAGCAAAAAGTGCCTCAGCTGTTTTAATTTTTTTTATTTTTTCTAGACAAATTTGAACCTCTTGCCTGCTAACATTTGATCCCAGCGGGGCAGCGCGCGCGCACAGACGCGTGCGGGTATCTGACCACTTGGACGTAACCCTCCGACTCGGCTGGCTTTAAAACCTTTAAAAGCAAGCAATGAGCCGTCCCTTAAAGGTTCCTCTGCCTCCTTCTCTCCCGTACCAGAAGCAGCGGAGTCCAAACAAGGCGGTGACGCTCGTGTTTATGACGGACGGGGAGACTTGTTGCGCGTGGTGACAGCCGCGATACGCGTGGGAGGGGGAAAAAAAAAAAGAAAAAAGGTAGGGACTAGTTTGTCATTTCGAACTTTTAATTAGCGCCACTTTCTTCGCAGTTAGCGGTCGTTACAGGGGCTGTTTGTTTGAGCTGTGCGGGTAATTAACTGCGTGTTGCGGAGCCGTTTCCAACGTGGGCGGAGACTTTTCTGCAGAGGACAGCTGTTAGGCGCGCGAGGATTTGTGACGAGCCAGGAGAAATTGAAGCTCCCCTAAATTGAAGACTATTCACTTTGCTCTTAATCTTTTATGTGCTTTAGCTACACAAAGTTGGTTTATATTCTTAAATAAAAAGAACATTAAAAAATAGGGCTTTTATTAAAACAAATTTTATTTCATTTAGTGTTAGACTTCCTGTGGAAGATTTGTTTATTATTTATTATTCAAATTACCTTACAGGAAACTATTTAAATTAGTCTCAAATGTCAGAATTCAATACTTTCTAGCATCTGTTGGCTCACCTCAATGACATCCTTTTATATAAATGACACATTTTCACTCCCAGATTTAAGGCACAGTTAGTACAAGCTTCACAAGGGACATTTGTCAAAATATCATTTGCTTTAAGTTAAGAGCAGTTGTAGGCTTTGCCTCCATCCATCCTGCCCCAGACTGCAGTCATTTTTCTCTTTGATTATTTCCCTTTTTTACTGGACACCGCATTTGACAGTGATGGATAACAGGTTAAAAATGGACATTTTCTCCTCGGCTGGTGTATGTTGGACTGACTCAAGCATGCATGGTGTTCTTCCCTCAGACCAAAAGGTCCTTGGAAAGATTGTGTTCCCTCTCTGCTTTTCCCATTCCATTATGATACACTTTGTCTTCATTTTCTCCTGGCTCAGGCTCATTTTCGTGATATATAGCTGAGCCACATCATCAAGACAGAAGTGTAGGTTATGTCAAAGTTATGCCATCATGATTACAGCTCTTCTCCGAGGCAGGCCTTCTCTGCTATTTCTGCAGCACTGAATAAGCATCCCTGCAGATCAGCTGTGTAAAGCCAGTGGTTCTCTGTTTCAGTGTTTGTCTTGAAGAACTTTTTTCTTTCTCCCCAAATTTCAGTAGTCCTCTGTATGTCTGTTTAAGAAGATGCCACATTTATAAATGTTATGATGAGGTCTGCTGATAAGAACTGGCTCAGGGATGGCAAGATGGTATGACGTGTGTGGCTTTATGCTGCAGTTACTACATCAGTTACAAGTTTGTACACTTTATATATTGGTAGTAAGACCGAATGTAATCATGCATAAGCTGATGAATAGTGTGTTTGTTTTATTAATATTATTATTATTGTATGTCAACTGAAGTGTGCACACATGCAACATCTTTGAAACCAGGGAAGCTTTTCATAGTTATTTCCACCACTTGATGCCATTTGAGGTGGACAGAAATGTTTGAATGTACATCTAAAACTGATTAATTTTTGGAGTCAGCCAAACTCAAGGTGGCCGCCACAGCAAACTGACCTTAAAGACACGTACATTTCTATAAGTCAGTCAAATTTAAAGATATTCACTTAAAATCGTGTGTGTTAGTAGCTGACACTGATCCCCAACACATATTCTGAGGGCTAACAAGTTGCACACGATTTCTGTAGAAAAACCTTTTGTTAACTATCTAGAATCAACTCTGTCTATCTGTTAGCAAAATATCTCATGAACCACTGGACCAGTTTTATTGAAACTTTCAATAAATAATCGTAGAATATACGTCTACATCTGATTACCTTTCAGGCCAACCCAATTCAAGATGGTTACCACAGCTAACTGACATTAGAAAACACAAAAATGACTATAATTCAGTCAGTTTTACAGATATTGTGCTAAGCCTCGGTGTTGTAGAAGCTGTGAGTGGTTTACACATGCTCCTAGTGCCACTCATTGTGTGAGACTTTTGCTCAAAAGCTTAACTTTAATTATTGTAGTCAGCCATGTTTGTCTGTTAGCAAAATATCTCATGAACCTCTAGATGTATTTTAATGAAACCTTCAGAAAATACATCTATAACTGATCAACTTTTAGAGTCACCTCAATTCAAGATGCCCGCCACAGCTATATGCCATTATCCAACACAACAATTGTTACGACCCAGTCAGTTTTACAGATATTGACCTAAAATTTAATGTGGTAGTAGCTGAGAGTCATTCATCACAAATACTCTAAAGATGACTGCATGTGATATCCTATGAGATCGTGCATAACCTTGTTTTCAAGGCCAAAATGGCTACAACTCGATGATTTCTCAACATTGGATGATCTTAGTTTAAAACTCTGGTGGTGAAAGAAATGCTGTTTTAAATCATTAAATCAAAATCATTTTTGGTGTTGTTGATTATTCAGCTGATTAACTAACTACAGTTTTGCTAAAGCCATTCTGTACTGTAAATATATATTTAGGTAATAAAGACATTTGCTAAGTCACTTTAAGGTTCCTCTCTTTGGACTGCCTCGCAGAACCTTCATCTATTTTGTGGAACATGGTCAAAGTCCAGCACCATGAATGACATATTTATTATTACTTGTGGTCAAAACATTTTATGGCTGTTTTATTTTATTAGGATGATCTCACATCCTCTGAATGACGTATTTTATTGACATATTTATTGACGTTGCGGAATAGCTTGTTTTGTTTTAACCCAGTTTTTCTTTTTCCTGCAACATGCATGAAAAGTGGATAACTCAAGGTGGAAAAGCAGTAACCCAAAGACCGGAGTTCAAAATTCAGTCAGTTTTAAAAGTGCGGTTGCAAAGCAGAGACACTGCTGAGTGTCATGTCTGAACAGAACAATTTTCATTCACACATGTGCTATATTCCCTACTGTACTCTACATGTGCTTCATGTTTTCTTTAAGACCTGACTTCACAGAAAGGTTCTCCAGTCCTACTTTTGAAGTTACATGCTCCTCCAATTACTGGGGCCATGCAGTCTCCCCCATGGTGTCCTTGGACAGCTCTTTGAGTGCCTGAAAATGTTTCGGACCATTAATTCTGGATTGTCTTCATCTGTTTGCATAATTTTCCCTCTGTAACCATTTTCTTCCCCGATTTTGACAGTCTGTGTTCTCAGGTTTATGTTTTTCTTCTTCACAAATGTTTGTCTTCAAGAGATTTTGGTTTTATATCCACTTTTTTAAATACCGCTGACTGTTGTTAAACTTTACATCGGCCAGTTTTATGGTATACAGCCTGTCAGCTGTGTACTGTGGGTTTTACTGCCTGAGTGTGCTGTTGTTGCCCATTGAAGCTCGTCACCTGCCAACAGCTTGGTTTATGCTTTTATTCCATGATATTTTTATATGATAATCTTAAAATTTCCAGAATTATAGAAAAACATAAACAAAGCAGGGGTTAAGTTAAACAAAAATCAGTTTTGTCTAAAAAAGAAGCTGATGTTTTCCTTAACCTGATGTATTTTCTATTTTTTCCTCCTTTTTTTTCAGTTAGACTAATTTGCTGTCAGGCAGGAGGTTGTTTTTGCAACTCAGGCAGACTCCAGAAATTAATTTATCCAAATAACCAAGTCCTCCTGGGCCATGGAGGTTGGGACACTGAAATGGCCCTGGTAGGCAAAGCCGTCTTTTGAAGTCTGGAATGTTTTGGCTGACTTAGAGCAGGCGACTGGAGTGGAGGGATCATTTTCACTGACCCATGGGATTTTTAACCATTTTCATATACCGAGAACAAAACAAAGTGAGGAAAAATGCCTGAGCTGATTTGCATTGACTTTTCTATCAAAAACCAAAAGGAAAAAGTTAAGTGAGACTGATTTAGGGGAGTAGTAGTTTCCCTTTTTTTTTTGCTGATTTGTGCAATATGTGGGAGACAGAATAAAATGCTTGACTGCCTAATAATTTTGACGCTGTGAGCACTTTACAATGACACATACAGTGCAATTTGTGATTAAATTTCCTTAGTTCTTTACAAATTGTCACTAGTAGAATTGATTTTGGCTTGTCTTCAAAAGGAAATAAAAGTCATCAACAGTAATTCACTCTGATTAGTAATTAGGTGGTTATTTGGACTGAAAGCAAAAGAAATACAAGGCCCATCCGAATAATCTAAACACTTTAATTACATATTTTATAAATTCTCTCATTAAGGTGCATGCACTGTTGGTGGATAATTTGTTATATTCATTAAAAATAACCCTCATTGTAGTTACATTAACAAAATTATTCCTTATTTATGTCTTAGATACTGTTAAAGGCTTTAACTATGACAAGAAAATGCTTTTATTAAACAAGTTCCATGAAAAGCAAAGTGCAGGAAACCAGGCGGTCTTGATTAACGGGCCACTTGAGTTTCCATCATAATAAATAATTCACAAGTCCTGTGTGATGAGCTGCTGAGGACAGAAATCCCTAATGACAGCTTTTTATAACCTATGACTCAGCTGCCCATTATGCTCCTGACATCCCTACACAGACCACATCCCCTCTGCAGGCTCAGTGCTCACTACACTCTCAGCCCGTACCGCTTCACCTTATACTTCACTCAGTCTTTGCTCCATACGATCAGGTAATGCTGGAAACGAACATAGCTGAGGTGCTGAAGTCTTTAGATTCAGTTGATCATTGTTGTGAAATCAAATTTAATCCTGAAAGTTTTTTGGTCATACAGGTGACATTTTGATGCATTTCTCACCAGTCTAATCTCTTTATCTAAAGAAAAGACCTTAAAGTAGAAGTTCAGATTTTATAAAAAGGGTATGAACACCTAATATCTTACCTGTTCTAGATGGCTTTTTGAACGACCTCAGTTTGGAGAAATAGAGTTTAATACTGACTGGATTGACGAGCTAACGGCTAGTCCTAACAGGACTGAGACCAAAGTGGATTACTGTTGTCTTAAAACAGCTCCATTCTTCAAAATGTCTTAGCTGATCGTGCAAACGCTACTTTATAAACCTACTTGTAACCTTACAGTTATTTTCATTAAATTCTTTGGGTATTTGCAAGTGAAAAAAATGACCACAGTAACTAGCTGTAGCACTTCCTGTTGGAATGTCATATTTCTGTTGGAACAACCCTGTAATACAAAACCGATGGCACTGTATAGGCTTACAAAAAAAACTGTTTGAATAAATCATTATAAAATTTTGAGGACTAGAGTTGTTTTAAGAAAGCAGCAATGCACTTTGTTGTTATTTGGCCTCACTTGGACTAGCCATTAGCTCATCAATCCAGTCAGAATTGCACTTAATTTCTCTAAAATGAGGATGTTCAAAGAGCTATCCACAGCAAGTAACGTATTAACATAACTGTTCAGCAAAAGTAAATTATCAGCCAGTTTCTTGAAGGTACTTCTGAAGTTCTATTCATACTAAAATACAGCCAGTTTGCAGAAACAATAATTTTTGTTTGAAGTATGAGAAAGGTTATTTCTCTAAATGTATGGACCATGTTAAAATTATATTTGTGATAATTAAAAGCTTGTTTTCCTTGTTATTTTTTGTTTTAGGTGGACACAGGAGAGTCTGAGCTCATTTTGGTCCCTGTTGCTTTGCTGCGTACGAGTGAGGTAAGAAGCGGATTCTCTCTCTTTTGCTTAAGGGCTGTGACTTAAAGTGTTTGATTGGCATAATAGGACCATACCCCCCTAGGTGAGGTCATTCTGAGCAACATCTGGATCTTTGGTGCTTCATGCAACCACCCGTACAGAAGGCGAGCCTCATATGGTTTTGGTTGATATCGTTATTGTTATCATTTCCAAACCCCAGCTCACACTATGAATATGTGGTCAATTTTATATTACAAAGAAAAAAAAAAGAATGGATTTACTGTGGCCTGCTTGGTTTTTTCCCTGGAGTTAGAACTAAGAAATAAATCTGGTGGCCTTGATTGAGTACCTGACAATAGAGTTAGCACAGCACTAGTAGTTTATAGTAACACAGCGGACATGGGCAATTAGGCCCACCGAGTAATTTACAGTACCGCTCGCAGGTGGTGACCTGGAATGAGCTAGGGACCACCTTAACAACAAATTAGATCATTTAGGCAAGTAGAGTGGCAGCTCTGTAGGACTTCCAAAGAAAGCAGAGCAATCAAAGATTATAAAAAGCTTGACATATTTCAAAGTTATTTGGGTTTTATTTTTGCAGAACGGATAACATACAGCAGTGTTTTTTGTTTTTGTAATTTCCAGGAGAATGAACGATCACTTTTATATGTTGTTGATCTTTTTACGTCAGCGCGGCCTGCTCGCCACTCACAGCTACCTATTAATTATGAAATACTGTAGGTCTTGCCCATTTCATTTTACTGCCTCTTCCTGCTGAACTTGGTGTGAAAGGCTGCTGTTTTTAAATAGGTGTATAAAAAAAGTAAGGATGGAGAAAGTTCCCCATGCAGCAGCACCAGTCTCTCCAGCATTATGTCACTAGAGTCAAAAAGGCAAATCTGAAGAAAAAAATGTGTCTATTATGTGTTTCACACATAATAGACACCCTAACACATGGAACAAATGGTGTCGCGTGTTTGACTGGACTGATGGTGGCTGCTTTGGCTAAGAAGAAAGCATATAATCACAGTTAGACATTATCCTTTACTTTATCTTGATGAAATAATACATTTGTTAATCGGTGACTTGAGGAAACACATTTTAAAATGAGTTCACAGTATTTTTTTTCTTGTAAAATAATGTGCATAGTAAATGGTATATTCTTGGAAAACTAGGAAACTTGAAAAACAGTGCCCTCTTCTGTCTGCCCATCTTTGTCTTCGTCATCAAGTCATAAAGTTTTTGTTTCTATCAGGTGATCCTGAGTGTTTGAATCTGTCTCATAGTTGTACAAAGTGCAGATTAATATTAATTTCTAATCACAAATGACCCACAACCCCCAGTCAGTTCTTACTGTAAATCCTACCAGTTTTTAAAACTGTATTAATGTTATTTTTATTATTATTACTATTAATATTAGTTCAAGGACTAGGCATGAGGCAGTATGAGAATCTAATGTTATGTTAACCTTGAGCATAAACACCACTTTTTCACTTTATTGTGGTAAAAAAATAAAATAAATAAAATGTACCACATGGTCTCATTGCTAGTAAAATAAATATTCTGTAGCTATAATACTGATTACTTGACCTGCTCTCTTGTCCTCTCAAAGTCTCACTGCACAATTTGGGAATGCAGCCAGGCAAAAAAAATATTTCCCAGA
>JAOXNZ010000098.1:16406172-16417530 GCA_028566095.1 Kryptolebias brasiliensis | reverse complement strand
GAATATATGAATATATTTTTTGAAAAGTTGAAGATTTTTCAGAGACATAACAGCAAAAAGGACATTTTAAGTTACACAAATTCACTTTTAAAACATACACGCTTGTTTTAGTGCAAATCAGCAAAACTGAGGAAACACAGGCTGTCAAAGATTTAGGAATTATTCAGTAGCAAGCTACCTGCAGTAGGAGTTGTCACTTCCAATGTTCTTGTGGTTGAAAAGGTCCAAGGCAGCTGAGCTACCGACCATCGTCACAGCAGCCCAGAACACACGTCAGCACAAGGACCTGATGTTCTTACCCAATTATTTAGCTTTATTGCAGCTCTCCAGTTTTCAACCTTAAATAAGTTTACCACAATAAATAGAGTAGAGCAATGTTATTCCTCTTTCCTTGGAATGCAGCAGTTCTTTTTGGCAGAGTACAATATTTACCTTATTTCTTAATGTTTAAATATGTGCTTGCCTCTTTTCTTTTTAACTCTCTTCAGCTATTGGAACCAGTGGCTTCAGCCCAAGACAAACTCACCAGTTCTCTCCACAGATTTACCCTTCCAAGTAAGGTTTCTTTTATTTTTCTATTAAAAAAACAGCATCCAGATTCATTTGGACCTGTAATTAGATCCTTTTGTTAGATTGAGGCTTTCTGACTGGCTTTGTTTGCTTGGATGTCTTCAGTTTGTGCACTCTGAAATCTGTTGTAATTATTATCCTGCAAGAATTTTCTTTGCCATTTATTGTTCTTTCTTTTTGTATACGAGCTGTGGGATGTTGTCTGTCTTATGGCGTGGTTGACTGTTTAGAAAAAAGCAGGCCAATCTTAAAAGACTTCTCAGTTACTAAAGTTGATATTGTGGATTTAGGGGAAAACTTGGCTCTCTTTCTTTCTGTATTATTTTCTCACTTTTAATTTTGTTTCTTTTTTCTAATAGCAGGACATATCCACATATTCTCCCTACGCCTTCATCTCAAAACATGGCTGCGTACGGACAGACGCAGTACACCACAGGAATGCAGCAGGCTGCAGCGTATGCTAGTTACCCCCAGCCTGGACAGCCCTATGGCATCCCAGCTTATGGTAAGACTAACATCTATCATTCATACAACTCTATTTTTATTTTTTAGCAAGCATAACAAATAAGAAATTATTTATTTTCATTGCTGAAGGTCAGAACCAAGACCTACCAAACCATGTTCCCAGAGCTGCAGAGATGCTGAGCTGTTGTTTAGTGCCTGTATATTCTGTCAGTGCAGTAAATTAGAATTTGCTTGTAAAGCTTTTTTCAGATAGATCAGAAAGATTAGGGATATAAATCTGAAAACAGAAACCAGTTTCTTCTGGCGTTGCAAGAGAAAGTCCACAGTACATGGCTTTATTTGTCCAAAGTCTGTGGAGTGTTTTGACCCCTGAAAATTCTCTAATATGTGCAGGAATTTACACTGTTTATTTGAATGGAGTCCTGCTGCATAGAAACTACTACTGTGGCTGAATCAGCCAAGACAGTGGTCAGTGTAACTCACAAACACAAGCCAAATGTGTCATTACTTGTGCATCATTTTACTTGTGACCTACATCGTATTTTAACAGTTGTTATTAATTTTAACAGTAAACAAAGCAATCACAGCACAAGCATGCCTTTGGTTTTTACAGCCAAGCAGCCAACTCCTTCTGTGACAGAACCCAGTGTGAGATAATATTTCTAAACAACAGAGAATAGTGAAAATCAGTTATCAGATAATCACAGCTCATCCATTGTGATTAGTGTGTTATGCTAACAGACAGAGGCGGAGTCCCTTTGCTGTGTCCAGTGTAATTTAAAACTGTGTTGACTCTTGTCTGTGCATCAAACCGATCTGGTGTCACTAACTGATTTAGGTCCATTGTGGGCAGGCATAAAGACCGAGGGGGGTCTGAGCCAGTCCCAATCCCCGGGACAGACAGGCTTCCTGAGCTACAGCTCTGGCTTCACCACACCACAGACAGGACAGGCCCCCTACAGTTACCAGATGCAGGGTGAGAACATCTTTGTGACTTCTGTATTTTCTTCTACGTTTGATCAGCAAACTCAAAAATCCAACACACAAAAATGGTTAAAAACTTGTGCAAAAATGTAAAGCACATTTTGTTTAACCAGCAGTCTTAAAACATGGTGGTTCTTTTTTTTCCTCTTTAATTTGTGTTTTCCCTTGTTGGCTTATCTCTTCAAGTATCTATGGTAGTTCAGTCTCTTGTCTAAATATTCCTCCTCTGGTTACCCAACCAAATTAGGGGTTTTTTTGTACTGTTTTGCAAACGATTAGAGAAACAGGCCTCTGTTTCTAATTTAATAGCATACACAACCAGACTGACTCAAGACACAAACCTTGTCCTCACTCGAGGACGCTGGGATGGTTGCATCCCAGCGGTGTAATGTGCAGCCACAGCGACTGCCTCTCTCTTCTCTCCTCTTAAAAGAATCAACACATATGGAAAAAATGGCAGGCACTTAGAATGCATCAGCCATGTTGCTCCCCAGTCTTTGTTTTTTTCTCCCTGTGATCATATTTGTATTTGTTTAAGCGCTGAGGTTGTAGAGATTTATGGCCTTGAAACCAATAAAGATGAGTTGCTGTGTGCTGCGCTCCCACTTTTTTGCTCTTGCTGTGCAGTCAAACATTTAGTTTAACTGAGACCAGACTCTGTGCTGGATGTAAAGTTCCTCTGTCTATACTATACTATACTATACTATGCAGGGACAATTACATATTTGCTAGCTCTATTTCAAGTTTTTTCCTGTAATATCCAAAGTTTGACATTTGAAATAGCTCCACTTGTTGCTAAAAAACCTGCAGAGCAGTTCAGAATACATAAATTCAAGTCAGTAGCAGATGTTGCTGGGGTAAATCTCTTTACTATGCCTCTTAACCAAATACAGTTGGTCACACTCAGAGGTTTGCAGCGTGCATCTGAGTATCTAAACATGGTCAAGCAGGATGAGCGCGAAGGGGGAGAAGGAAGCAGAGCATGTGAAGTAAAATCCAAAAGCTGCTTCTCTGGCATTAAGAGTTTAACTCACAATGACAGTATTATGTTGACATTCATCTTCTAAGTATTATGCTTCAACTATTCTTCTTTTCCCTTCCATCTGACTCAGTCTCACTCTCTCCTGCTATCTCTAGCTATCACATGCCCTATGTTAGCATTAAGTGCATTCGTAATTGACAGCCTTGTTAGATGACAGATTGGCCACTTTTCTGGCTCTGGGTTCTCTAACTGTGGCTCTGGCTGTCCGCCACACCATCATCATTACTCTTTCTGGCCTATTGATCTGCCTGGGTGATGTGCCTCAGGCCTGGGTGTCCCAACCAAAGACTTTTTCCACATCTGATACGCCTCTTTCTGTTCCATGTCCCCTGCAACCAGCTTGTGGCCAGCTGTCAAGACAGAGGACGATTAAATTATTGTTTTTGCTTGTTGCTTTCATGTCTGATCCCATGGAGTTATGTGTGGGTGCTGAAGTTGTGGCAACAAAATCATAAACGAAAGAAAGGTGTTTTTGGCAATTTTTTGAGATTTTTTATTTTTTTTGCTCGGCATCTACTGTTTGTAAATAGCTAAAATATAAGATGTGCTTAAAGAGACAAGGACATAACAGTGAGACTGAGCAGATGCTAATTAGGTGAATAATTGGATTCCAGCATTCTGTCCCAAATGATCAAGTTTTCTGAAGAACCTGAAGCCTTGGTTACCTTTTTTTAAAGTAGAGCCCCATCTGGACTTGATAGTCTATTCCCAAGTGAGGCATAGGAACTTCTGCTACAAATATTGTGCACTGATGATAGACATAGCCCATGGCAAGAGGACTGATCAAGCAAAGCAAATGGACTTCCAATTGTGGAGCCAGAAGGCAGGAGGGAAGGAGGAGAGGAGGGTGGGATGGTGTCTGGTCTTGAGTGAGTGAACTAACTGCAGAAGGACAGGGGGAGGGAGAGAAAACATGCCCCCCGGGGAACCACAAACCCCCCCTGCCCACTCTTCCCCTTCACCCCCTTCCCGTTCTATAACCAGCACCACCGCTCCCAACAGCATGGGCTCATTCTCACTGGGCTAGCAGGGGTCCCCACAGCTTTTATGTGGCTCCTTGTTCTCCACAGAGCAACCCTCAAACGCTCCCAGTGAGAGTTTTTATGACTGTTTGAACTGTGTATTAGGCTAATTTGTTGTCCTTCACAGCCTCAGTCCTCCTTGTCTCGGCCTTTTTGTTCCAATGCACTTTCACTTGATGTTGAACTTTCTACAGAGAGTACAAAAGTTTTAGAAATACCCCTGTTCACCTCGAGCCATTAAACAAAACAACAAAGAGAGAAGTGTTCTGAGAAAACTGACTGTAGGTAGAAAATATTAAAAAAACATGAAACTACACAAATCATTTGTGGATCTGTCAAATTTTTGTATCCTCTTCTGTTTTGTTTTTTTCTGTTGTAATCACTGTTCTAGCTGTGTAACTGACAAGGCCAAGCACTGCACTGTTTTCTTTTTGTGTTGCCTTTCATAGCTTTCATTGCCCCCGCCACACACACAACCTTCTCCAATCATTCTACCTTTTCTGAAAGCTGCTTCACGTTTGTCACGGTGTGGGAGGGCCCTCCTGTAGGGGCCAATGACCAGAGCATGAAAGGAACTCCCCTCTGTTTGTCTCCAACAACAAAGGTGTAATTACGTCTTCATTTAAGAACAGTAAATTTATCTCCTGCCTCATTTTCAGTGTAATTGTGGGATACCTTTTTGACAATGGGAGGATCGTGAAGGATGGCGCTGAGGGAAAAAGATGTTTAAAGAGTGCCTATCAATGTCCTTTTTGTGCCTCTGTAATTATGTGGACATAAATTAGTTATAATGTATTTTAAGTTTGTGCTATGACAATTTAGCCTAGAATAGTCTACTTGTAATGAAACGATTGAATTTCAGGCCTCTGTCAGCTACAAGAAAAGCTTTACTTTATCTTTTTTTAATTATTTTATATTTGCCCTTATATAATTGGTGTGCAGAATAATGTTCATGTGCTGGGCTTAAAATGTTCTTCTATTTTTCTAAATGCAATCCTTTTTAAACTTTAAGGAAGAGGTGTTTTTCCGATAGAGGAAAGAAATGCTTCACTTTCAAGTCAAATAATCTCTTTGTAGTACAATCTTATTTTATCAACATTAGAACCTATATTGGTGCATCTTACCTGTTGTAGACAGCTCTCTGAACAATCTCAGTTTACAGAAATAGAGTTTAATTCTTGCATTGACTATTGACAAGCTAATGGCTAGTCTGAACAGGCTCTTAAAACAACACTTTCAAAAATGTCATAGCTGTTATGCCAATTTTTTTTTTCCAACATTCACACCAACAACAATTTTGCATGACAATTTTTCCAGCAGCTTTCTGAGCTTGCAGATATTCAAAAGATTTTATGTATATAATCTGTAATGCAAAATGAAATAGCTGTGTAAATGTTTATAAAATATTTCAAATATTTGAGATAGAAGCTGCTTGGATTAGTTGCTAACTCATCAATCTGCTCAGAATTATACTCTATTTCTTCAAACTGAGAGCGTTCAAAGAGTTATCTACAACAGGTAAAATAGTAACTCCTCATAACCTTTCCACACAACCCCATTTCCAAAGATCTGAACTAGCCCTTTAAGTTTTTTGGTGCGGTTACTCTGCCCTTCTGCTGTTCCTTGACATGACAGAGATGTTTTGTCGCAGAGGACTGATGCAGCTCTTCTTCCCTTTAACTCATGATTTGTGTGTTATTAAGCCATTAGATGCTATCAACCCTTTGAATGATTTAATTACCCAGGAGGACCATCCTTCAGGCAAGTGAAAAGTAGAGCATACATATTCATTAGGGCTGGATTTCAGAAACAAACCCACCCGACGACCTCAGCCCTCTTGTATTTTGCCCCTGCTACCCTTATGCACGGTCCCACTGCATCCACCATTTCCACTCCCTGCACCCAACGCCACCCTTCAGTAGTTCACACACAACAGTCTCCTGTGTTCTTCACATTGTTCGGGATTGGAGGTGGGTTCTACCCCCCTAGCTCGTCATTCATCAGTCCTGATCCAATCACTGATAAGAAAGGAAGAGGGGGAAAGATAAGACCACTGTTTGGAGAGCTCCCCGAGGCCTCCTTCTGTTCATCTACACAAACTGTTGTGTAAAGAAAATCCTTCTTTTTTCAACATATTGCGATTTTTTATTTGTCATTGCACTGCTTTGCATTTTTTCAAATTTGTCTTTTTTATATTGGTATAATATAGATATGTGTAACTTAAAGTTTCATGTATTTTCAGTCACTTTGGCTGTTTCCAGTGGTAAACAAATGCATGTGGTAGTTTGGATCCTGTCACAAATTTTGCTTATAAATTTTTAATTTAAGGACACATTAACCATCGATCTGAGGAAAGATGCTGTGTGGATTTTGTTTCTTACATTATGATTTTTTTTGTCCAGTCTTTATGGCTTTGCAATTAGTACCTTTTAAAGTTCAGTTATTTTTGTCCCTAAAGGTGGTTCTTTCACAACAACATCAGGATTGTATGCAGGAAACAACTCTCTGACAAACTCAACTGGCTTTAACAGCACACAACAGGTAGGTGTTTGCTTCTTCCTCATCTCTTTGATCCGTATTAATATACAGCTAACAGTTCATAGCTGAGGTTTGTTCTGCAGACTCTCGACCTTGAAAATCTACTTAAAACATGCATACACAATTTGCTATGTTTCAGCCGCGACACAGTCAACATAAATCACTCACAATGTCAAAAAGCTTTGTACACACGATTATCTATTGTGCTTCTTTCAACACTTGGATTATGCCACAGAGAAAGGAGAGGAAAAAAAAAGACAGATCGTTGTCCAGATGTAGGACAGAACAGACATGTGTTTGCATTTATTTTTTTGGAATCTGCTCCATAAAGTAGCAACACTGGTGCAGGGCAAATCTCAGATTACTCTGCCTAACCACCCACTTTATTTTCAACTTTGCCACATTTTTGTCTCTCTTTGCCTTCTTCTTTTTGATCACAATCTCCCCTTTAACATTTACCCTATCTTGATTCAAATGCAACATACTTCATTCTTATCATTCTACACTTGCTTTCTCTTTAGGACTACCCCAGCTATCATGGCTTCGGCCAGAGCCAGTATGGTCAGTATTACAACAGTTCACCCTACACTTCACCCTACATGACAAGTAACAACACCAGCCCCAGCACGCCCTCCACCACCACCACCACGTACACCCTCCAGGAGCCACCCGATGGCATCACCAGCCAAGCCCTTACAGACCACCCCACAGGTAAAAATCAAACAGGCAGAACGATGCCTGAACTAAATGTCTGGAATTTTAACTCGTGCAGCAGAGGGAGGAGATGATTTCAGTCATTTCATTTAGAAAACTTCAGCGTGGTGAGCAAAAAAAAAGTCTAAACTCAAATCAGATGTAGAATTCACTGTAATTTCATGTGACATTAATGCATGATCTGGCAATTAAGATCATATCTTTATAAGTCACTCAAAGTTTTTATGACTGCATTTAAAATTGTCATCAAACAGCACTGAAGACATCTGGCTATAACTTAACATAATTTCACACAGCCATCTCATTTAGATAAGACATCTCATTGGCATGCACTCTGTTACTTCTTGTTTATTAAATCAGTGCAGTGCACAATGACTTTTCTGTTCCATAACTGAATTATGATATGTTTGTTATCTGCAGTCCTAAATAATTTGTGTCTCAATAATGTCTCTTGCAGGATGCTGTCTGTCCTGCATCAAGACAAATGGTCAATCAGACATCTTTTCTAAAAGCAAATAACCTTTTGATGCACGCTTTTTATAACCCCCCCCTCCCCCCCCCACCCCCATCCCGTTCTTTCCTTCCTTTCAGGAGAGTACAGTACCATCCACAGTCCATCAACCCCCATTAAAGATTCAGATTCAGATCGATTGCGCCGGGCCTCGGATGGAAAGTCACGTGGCCGTGGAAGAAGGAACAACAGCAACCCATCACCGCCGCCCGACTCTGACCTTGAGGTAGGATGAGTCCGCTGTCTTGGCGACAGACAGCCTCACCCTGTCTGAGGCACAGAGATGTTAATCCACTTACTATATAGCTGCCACACCAACTTAAACAGTTGATACGCATTAATTTTTTAACACTTTATTCCTTACCTAGTCTTAAATTATTTATACATTTTGGAATATATGACTCAACACATATCATCTATAGAGTTCTTGTGTATAACCTGTAAATAAACAATGAGGCTCGTAATTAAATGAACAGAAGATGTATCTGAGTCCTTGAAAGCTCCTCACTAGCTGCAACATATGATGGTACTTTTGCTCACACTGATAGTGACCATCTGTCAAAATAAACCCCTGATAATTTCAAGGCTTCTTCATTAATACGGTATTAATTTGAATTAGGATAATAGCAGCCATTATAGCGCTGACATCATGGCATGTTAACATATCGAGTTAATTAGTTTGTCACTATTGATTACTCTAATGTAAAGGGCAAGGGGTGGAATGTGTGTAGCGGGGTGATGAGAGGGGTGTTGTGGTGACCAATCCAAGCAAATGGATCCTGGTCCCTGTGGCACACAAATACACGCTCCTGGCCTATTGACCAGGAGGATCACCTTGCAGCCCTACAGAGTGCACCATTGATTTTGCTTCTTTTCGCTCTCTCTTTTTTTTTGGCCCCCTCTCTCCCTTCCTTCTCTTTCTCCTTCCATCTCTCCAGCGGGTTTTCATCTGGGACCTGGATGAAACAATCATCGTTTTCCATTCCTTGCTTACGGGTTCTTATGCCAACAGATATGGACGGGTGAGTGACATCATACTGTGGCAGCAGCAGTGCACTTTATCAGCAAAACGCATAAATATTAAAAGGAGAGAATAAGGATCAGCTCGGGGTAATGGCCATTGAGCGGAGGATAGATTTCACTGTGCTCTGAGTCCATAGCACGAGGACACAGCAGAACTCGATGTACAGATAATTGTTTCTTTTTTTTAATAGGCCCAATGAGGCCTGGCAAGTATTTGCCTGCTTTTTGCAGCTGTCTGAGCTATGCATGGCTGGTCGGGGCTCGGCTGGAGGGGCTCACAACAGTTGCACTCTGGCTGTCTATTGACACATCTTGAGTGTTCCTTTCTCCTTCAGAAATACCACATTGTTAGTTTAATTAAGTGCTTCTCAATCCGTTCTTTTCAGGCAGGGATCTCCCCAGAGACCCTAGCAAGAAGCTGTGCCTAACAAATGTGATTCAGTCTAACTAAAACACAGAAATTCTCTTCAACTTAGGATTCAAATAAAGACCTATATATATTCATAATTCTTAACATTTTTATTATTAAAGTAGAAGGTCACTTTCTATCCCAGATCCATGTGTATGGTCATAATATGAAGTTTGCTTTTCCAGGCATTGCTATTTGTTATTTCATGTAAATTGCTTCTCTAATTTTAAACTTTCCAAACAAACAATTTGGGGAAAATGGCAGAATTCTATTCTCATGGTTATATTGCGGTCGTAGGCTCTATATAGCTTCAGCGTGCATTACCCTCTCTGCTTTTTCTGTGTAGGTGCAGTAGACAAGTAAAGAAATATTGATGTCAGATCATTGCAAAGTCTTATTATTCTCACCTGTTGTGGGTGTGGAATTTGTCTAGTTTTAAAGTAAAAAAAAAAGACTTATTGCTCCTCATATGTCAGAGAGCTTAGTGTCTGCAGCCCATGCTCTGTGTCTTTGTTCTGGTATGAGGGGGTGTTTGATGGGGGCAGTGTTTTGTTTCTGGGGTGAAGGAGGGCTGCCCCACGACCCTCCACTGTTTATTTACTTTCTTCTCAGCCCTGCATGCTGGGTAGAAGGAGAGCTAAAGCTCAGGGAGCCGTGGTTGCGTGATGAGGGGCTCTCGCATTATACACACACACATGAACAGACACACAAACACCCATAGGGTTCTCCAGTGAGTTTTTCTGAAACAGGAAACATTCCTTGCTTCATAAGAGCCCATTCCACTGAAGCTCATATGGGATGTGACAGCCACTAAAGTCCCTCTCACTCTGTTTTCTCTTCTACTCCCCATTTTTTCCTCCTCTACCCATTTCAGTCACCTTTACACAGAAGTTTATCTCTTTTGTTATGCTCCAACCTGCTGATATGATCACATTAAATCAATTTTATATGAACCAGGAACACTTCATCACAGCAGCTACTATCAGAAATGCTGATCTGTAAACTATCTTAGAAAAAAGTGAAACAAATCAACATCCCCCACAACCAGACACCATTTTTCCCTTCTCCTCCTGCCGTGTGTCTGTCATTCATGTCATGTCTATCTTAGTGGCATAAACAAAAAAGTCACAAAACAGTTTTCTCTCCTCGCTGCTCTTAACTTACTATAAATAGATGTGTATCTGAGAGAGTCCACATGCACACTTTCTCTCACTCGCTGTGACCTCCCACCCACTCTCGCTGACTCTTTTTTTTCTGCCCTCATATTCACATAAACACAGCCCTCTTCTTATCAACCCTTTTAATTGGCATCAAGGCACTCACCCCCATAAAGCTGATGGCTGAGGCCAGCTGTGCTGATATTGGGCAGGCTAGAGTTCGGGCTTAAACTCGGTAAGGATTTGTGTGTGGGTGAGGGTAGTGGGGTGTTGTTGCTAAGAGGCTCTAAGGGGGAGCGGTGGGGGACTTGGCGCCCTCCTGAAGGCAGTGACATCTCAGGACAGGTGGTGCTGGAGCAATGACAGCAGCAGCACTTTGGCCTTCTGGCCTGCTTGTATTCCTAACTCCCTCACTGACTGATTGTTTAGATTTAATTGGAAGGGATTCACTCGCGCTGTGGAGGATAGCCTTTTCCCACCAAACCGGTCCCTAAATCACCCAACAGTGGCAGAGGTTGGGAAGAGGGAGGTAGAATGCCGAAGTAGGAGGCTAATTGTTTTTGATGAATTCTTACTGAAAGATTGATTCAAACTGGGAGGTTAAGAGAAAAGAGAAAGCCTGGAGAAGTGGGGATTGAGCTCTTCTTGTGTGGTTTGTACTTCGTCATTTTAGTGAAAACATAAGCATTGTGGGGTGTGACAGCTAATCAGCAGAGAGCTCAGGTGTGTCTTTAGGTGGTTTAACTCTAATCCCAGCTTCTGGTCCTGCCGAGCCCGTCTTAAATGCAGCTGCATGGAAACCTCCTAGACAGATAGCTATTGTCTTTTTGTCATCGCTAAGACAATTCACTGATTAAAGATTTTAGATACAAGAGTAACTGAGGGTATATAAACAAAGATTAAGCAGAACTAATAAGCTTATT
>JAOXNZ010000098.1:16382912-16397047 GCA_028566095.1 Kryptolebias brasiliensis | reverse complement strand
AAGTCCAGTTGCTTTTGTTTTTTAACTTTTTTAGCTCCCAGTCCTTGTTTTTTACCATGTCCTGGATCGTAATGTTCTTTCTGTTTAGAGTTTTTTTATTTACTCTATCCTACTGTTTAGTTAGTCATTGTCACATAATTAAAAACCCATTTAAATATGCAAAAAAAAGCAACCAAAAACCCTATTTTTTAGGCCTTTTTTTGAATCTTGAATTCTTTACATTTGCTGAGGTTTGATGTGTTTATTAGCTTTTAGTCCATAAAAAATCATTCATAATCAGGCTGCAGTTAGGCCTAATTACTGAGACATGACTCTGTGTGTGTGTGGGGGGGGGGGGTGCATGTGTGTGTGTTTCTGGTTTTTTGGCTGCAGGAACTTAAGTAGGTCTATAATTAGCACACTGAACAACATTGTTCTCAGATATCTGTTTTGATTCATGCTGGCTGTCACCCTGTGAAAGAAACAAATTACATGGGGAGGACAAACATGGTGAGCTATTGTCAACTAGGTACGAGAAGACAGCATGCAATTTTGGATGTTGTACCAAATGAGTGGAACCAAATGGTCTTGAACCGATGCAGTGAAAGAGGTGGTAGGAGCTGATTGTTGGGAGATTGTGTCTGATTCATCAGCACGTAATTACTGAATAATAGAAGCATTCCAGTCACTTGCACCAGAATAAGGGGGTATTTGAAAAGAGGCTTTATTGAGCACTTAACCCAAAGGTGCTGTTTTTGTCCTGCTAAACAAACAGACAATCCTCCACTACTTAAGGAATTAAGTGCACCTTCATATGAGTAGTCCTGGAGAACATTTGTGGATTATTATAAATGAACTACTAGTGTGTTGGCATCAGATCTTCAGATGGGACAAATTACAGCTTTCTTCAGCTATTAAAGATCTGCCAGTGAGTGTGTGGAAACATATTAGGCCAACAGAGAAACGAGCCCCCGTCAGCACCCTATGTCAGTTGGCAGTCCATCTTCTGCTTAGAGCTTGCTCCATGTGCGGCCACTTTGGACTCCCAGCATTCACCCGTTTCTCTCTTCTGTTTCCACCTTTCTACCCTTCCACCCCCTTATCTGGGTACTCTAAGAGGAGGGGAGAGGGGTCACGGGGTCAAAGTCTTTTCCTCTTTGGATCTTGGGGCTTGCTGGGAGAGGCTTGGCTAGAGAATGACTGCATTAGAGCTGGGGTTGGGGGGTCAAGATTTTAATTCTGTTAAAGAACAGCTGGTTTGAGTTTCTCCTCACGTCGCTCTTCCCTCCCTCTCTCCACAAATCCAGGGAGATGAAAAATTTGTTCAGAGGGAAACTAGTAAAATAAAAAAGGTTTACGGTCCAAAGCCTTTACCCTTACCCTGCTCCAGCATTAGGGAGGAATGTAATAACGTCAGCATTTGGCCTCAGTTAGATTGACTTATAACAAGGAAGTTCTTTCTATGTTTGGGTGTCTTAACAACCGGATGAAACTTAATTAAAAAGCTCAAAAATTTGGAATGGATTTTTCATACCTGAAACCGGAGGAATTCTCTTCCTCAAGTTTCAATTTCCACCAGAAATGATTATTTCTCACATAATGTTAAACAGGTGAGACTGTCATTTTTGGCAGTTGCTTTACCTGTTTAAAACCTGCAGCTTTCCAGATAAATCTGAAAGGAAACAACATCATATCAGTATCTCTACCTTTATTCACACAATATTACAGCTGACTGAAATTAATTTGAAAGTATATTCTCATACATTTGAAATCTTTTTTGCTCTTAACATGGCTATTGCTCAACCTCCCGTTGTTTTAATTGCCTCCTACACCAAGATTTAGCTAAGAACAGCTCAGTTACGTCCTTGCTACACATGAAATGTGTTGATCTGAATGCCAGTGCAGGACTCTCTCGCATTTAGAGCTGGTTGATGGACCAGGGAGAGTGGAGGAAGGGGGCAGGCACTAGAGCACTCCTATAAATGGAAAACTAATAACAGATTTTTTTGTCTGCTTTATCCTGTTCTCCTCTGTTGGCCGGCCGGCCGGCCGGCTGGCTGGCTGGCTAGCCCCGGGGCTGTGTTGGTGTGTGGCGCAGCAGCAATCAGAGGTCATAATTTCATTGGCGGTTAGCATCAGGTTCAATTTTTCTAGTAGGTTACATTTACCAGAAAGTCTGGATTGTGTTACCGTGTAACGGTGGAATCAGTTCAGAGCTGCTGAATCCCTCTACATTTCCAAAAGGAGCTGTGCAGTTGCAAGGAGGAAGAGCTGTGTGGTCAGACAAACAGATGCTCAAGCACAGAACGTTAGTGCCAACTTAGTTTTATACAAAAACGTTTAATAAGAACTAGTCATTGTGCATTTCTGTGCTTTAAAATGTATTCATATCTGTAGTCTAAACATACGTACTGATGCAAAGTAAAAGTACGCTTACAAATACATGTACTAATTGTTTTTTGTTTCTTTAGTCAATTTTTAAAATGAAAATTTAACAAAAACAATAAAAATCTTTATTAAATCATTATTAACTAAAACAGAAACATCTTTTTAGGAGACCTAAAACTGGGTAAGGATCATCCAAACTCAGCTTCCAAGGTGAGGTTGTTGAAGACTGTTTCATGTCACAGGTCATACAACAAGACAACACTGAGCACATGAGCAAAACTGAAGTTAGTTATACTCCATCAGGCAAAGATTTCAAAGTAGACTGTGTGTTCAGGATGTGCTGTTGAAGCACATACTTTACTTCAGAGAGGTGTCTGATTTGCCCAAAACGTATTCTGCAAGAGCACAACAACCCCAAGCATACAGGCACTGTCATTAAGAATCATCTCCAACTTTAAAAAGAACAATGACTTCTGGAAATGATGCTATGGTGGATTCAGATCTCAACATCATCAAGTGAGTTTGGGATTACATGAAGAGACAGAAGGGTGCCTACGCCCACAGAAGATCTGTGGTTAGTTCTCCAAGATATTTGGAACAACGTAGCTAACAGCTTCTAAATAGAAACAGATTAGAAATAAAATTGGTCTAAAATAACGCAAACCTTCTAGAGACAAGTGAAAAGTTATTTTGACCAATTTATCTGATGTTGTACGTTTTTGACTCTATTTAGATCCAAGTCTGAGCCAAGCACTGTTATTAAATAAATAATCTCTGTGGCAAGAAGTAAATGTGCAAGCTTTTGTTTTTGTTGCAAGTCTCTGAAGCCCTGCATCTTCATCTATATGTTACACATGTTAACCATCTTAGGCCAAATGAAGCAGTGTAAAAATATGCAGTGTACCATTTGCTCTTGCTGCTTTAAGTTCAAGAGATTTCACTTATTTTAGATGGTGAAAATTCACTCTTGTCTTTTGTGTTGAGTGCCTCTTTGCTTGACTTAGTCACCAGCCTCTCTCCTTACTTTATACACCTAAAATCTTCACAGTGGCTGTTGCATATCCCTCGGTTTTCAAAATAAAATGATCACACACAAGATGTGTTGACAACCTCATGTCACGGCTCTAGAGAAGTCATAGGTTATGTAAAACACCACAGATCAGGAGCTGAGGTGTATGCAGTGGCTCCAATAGCGTTCTTTTTTTTATTATTAGTCATTGGAACTTTGTTCTTATATTTGCGATTGGTTTGGACATCCCTGGTATAGTTGGGACGTATAAGGAGAGCTGTTTTGAAAGGATATAAAGAAGTGCAAGCATAGAGAAAATTATGCTTTTTCTTGTGAACATTTTGTAGGAATATTAGAGAAGTGCTCTATCTCAAAGGTAAAAAAAAATTGTGTAAAACAAAACAACATTTATTTAAGAGTGGTATAATCCAAAGTGAATATTTTCTCTGTTTCAGGAATGTGACCAGGTACACATTGATGATGTGTCCTCTGACGACAATGGCCAGGACTTGAGGTCAGTTTGGTTTATGGATCATCAGTCAAACATGAATTTCTGACTGGTGGACCAGCTGATGGTAACGGTTCCTATCTCTTTTTATTTTAGTACATATAACTTCAGCGCTGATGGTTTCCATGCAGCAGCTACTAGTGCCAACCTGTGTCTGGCCACAGGCGTGCGGGGAGGCGTGGACTGGATGAGAAAACTGGCCTTCCGCTACAGACGAGTAAAAGAAATCTACACCACCTACAAAAATAATGTTGGAGGTAATCCCTGACAAAACAGCACTGCTCCACACATATCTGTAGGAGAGAAATGAGTTTGCACGTGTGTGGGGGCGTTTGTGTGAGTGCCCACGTATGTTAGACTGTTCTTGTCTTCTTAAAAGCTGGGTTAAATTTTTGAAAATTTCAGTGGTATTCAGTTGGCTGTTCCAACCCAAACAATGTTACCCTGCGTTTCAGGTCTGCTGGGCCCGGCCAAAAGGGAAGCCTGGTTGCAATTGCGAGCAGAAATTGAAGCCTTGACGGACTCCTGGTTAACACTGGCACTGAAAGCACTAACATTAATCCACTCAAGGTAGGACTCCAGTGAGGAAAATTGTACCCAGCTCCACACCGCACATTTATAAACTTACATGTGGTGCAAATAAGTCCTTTCCAAGCTATTAAAAAAAGAAACAATGCTGTGTATTTGTCTTTTGTACAGCCTGTCTCTTCTAATTTTGACAAATAAGTCTGCTAAAAGCTCTGACTTGAAAAACGAGCCAATCTTTCATTGGAAGACATGTTTTAGGGAACCGATACATTGCTGTGTGTTTTATATTCGGCACATTGTGTTTTTCTTTAGTCCTCCCTCAGAGTGATTTAGAATGATGTCACCTCTTTGCTTTCCTCCTCAGGTCAAACTGTGTGAATATCCTGGTGACCACCACACAGCTCATCCCAGCCCTGGCCAAGGTTCTGCTCTACGGCTTGGGAACCGTCTTTCCTATCGAGAATATTTATAGTGCAACCAAAATAGGTAAAAAGTGCTTTTCGTCTGTGACGTCTGAAAGGTTTGATTTGTTTCTCCTTTGTTTTGCCCACTCTAGTCACTGTGGGACATGCATGCTTGTTATCTTAGCCTGGTGAGTGTAAACAGTTCGGACACACATGCTACCTTAGTGACGGGCTGAGGCTGGGACGAGATGGTGTGTGTGTGGGGGGGAGGGGGGTCACCGGAGAGGATTGATGTTCTTCTGTGAGGGAATAGACCTAATCAACCTGGGATTATTTTCTTGGAGCAGGACCTATGCTGGGCCTCCGCTCCTCGCTTCTGCATATGAAACCACTTCTGCACATTTATGTCATTCCAGAGGAACAGAAGCACCCCCCCCCCTTCCCCACATCTCCCCACTTTTACTCCCACCTTCCCCTCCTTTTCACTGTTTTAAATGCAAAATAAACATCGAGCCTCACTGTTGCAACATTTCCAGGCAGATCAGAGGAGAGCCTTAGCTCTCAGAGGACCAAAGCGGACCCTGGAACATGCATTTGTTCAAACTTTTAGGAATTGCTATTAAGATTGTCTTTATTTAACACATCTTTTTCCTCAACTCAGTCTTTACTCTTTGTTCTGATTTACAACTCATTACTTTTGGAGTCAACCCAATTCAAGATGGCCACCACAGTTAATCAACCTTAGCCAACACAAAAATAACTATGCTTTTGTCAGTTTTGCAAATTTTGAGCTAAAATTTGTGGTGGTAAAAGCTTTATAATGTTAAACACATAATCTGAGTACTAACACATCTCACAAGATCTCACACTATCACATAAGACTGAAAATAACATTATTTATACAGCTACAGGGATGCTGGGCCTTTAATCAGGTATAAAGATTTTTAAAAACCCTTGTCACTCTGAAGCAAATTGCTATTCAGTACTTGTCATTTCAGATGTGTGTGAACTACACTAACATCCTTTCCTTGTCTCCTTCACAGGGAAGGAAAGCTGCTTTGAGAGAGTAATTCAAAGGTTTGGAAGGAAAGTTGTTTACATTGTCGTTGGAGACGGGGTGGAAGAGGAGCAAGGCTCGAAAAAGGTGAGAGACATCAAATCGAACTCTCACACAGCTGTTGTTGCTTCTTTTCTTTCTATCAGATCAGGAGTTTTTTCCATCAGATCAGGAGTTTTTTCCATCAGATCAGGAGTTTGTTATGAATGCTTCCAGAACACAAAACATACCTGCCATTCCTTCCCAAAGAAAGTAATTAGCACTCTTCAACAATCTTGCTTTGCTTTTCATTCGTTTATCCTCTTATAAGTACAAGAGAGAAAGTCTGTAGTGTGTAATCAGCGCTCTTCCTCCACCATCTCAGGTTTACACAGCAGGGGAGGAGGGAGATGGCATAATTATATATTCCTGCTCGGCGCTCTGAGCAGTGTGAATGTTGTAATGCTAGACCAGTCCTTTCAGGCATGTTGGAGGCACATCGTAAATAAAGGAGATTGCACATAAAGGAGACTTAAATCATTGTTGATGAAATTAGAATATTTGCTGCTCTGACAAGCCTGTTAGCACAAGATGGATCGAGAAAAGCTCGAAACCGTCATCGGCAAGCACAACGTCATTGCTTCAGATGAATCTGCTCTCTTTTGTGTTAACCTGCTGGCTTTTGTGTTTCTGTCAACTTTAAATGTGAATCAAACACAGCAAACATAATCATTATCAAATTAATGAGCGGCTTTGGAGCATGTTTTCCTGACAGTTTCAGTGAGCCACAGTGTCAGAAGGAAGACTTATCCTTTTCAACCTGTTTGTCAGTAAACACAGACTGAAACCATGAAGATGGATAAAAGAGTGATGAGGGTGAGGTAACAACACTTACCCTGGATGAAAGTGTAAAGAAATAGCTGTGTTATGAAAGACCAAAACACCCTGGGAATGTTCTCTTTAGGGACGATTGTTAAAATAGATGCAAATATTTTTACTCTGTCTTGAGTTGTCAAAGTGTGACATTGATGGAAGGATAAGGTGTTTTTTTTCCCCATCTGAGCAATGTTAGTCCCCTGACACGTCATGGAGTAAAAGGTTTTCTGTGTCAACATCAGAGAGAGCGTAAAAAAAACACAACAATTTCACCCGTCAAGAGGTGCATATCAGACGTGACACTGCTTGGAACTACAAAAGCGAAACGTTTGAGAAGTCCTCATTCCTTCACTGGAAAAAAAAAAAATCCACAATCCCTGAAACAATTCTGTCTTCAGTTATTACCGTCGCCTGGGAGAGAAGGCAGAGATAACATCTCCAGCTTTTAAACTTAAAAGCGAAGACAATTTACAAAACAAAAAGCAAAGAGCTTTTTAAGGGTCAGTGCAGGCTCTCCTAAGCGGAACATATGCCTGGGAGAGGCCATACCTTTGATAAGAGGGGGGGTGGTGATGGTGGTGGTGGGGTGGGGGGGTGTAATGGGCTCCACACACTAAAGAGCTGAGGACTCTACCTGACAAGCTTCTTTCATTCTCTGCGACTCGGGTTTCTTTTCCAGCTTTCAGCTTGGGAACAACAAGCTCATTTGCACTGTCCTAAAACCACACCGGCAAGGAGGAAGGACGTCTTTCCTAAAAACAGTTTCAAGTTCAGTTTGGTGGAATATATCTGCAAATTACAGCTAAAAGTGTAGGACGTGGCTGCACAGATGGAAGCTAGAATTGCCGCATTAATGTATTAAATGAAATCATTTGTGAAATGAATATAATTTAATTAGAATAATTTTATGCCTAGGAGGTCTTACAATTGTCAGTTTTTTATATACTTATAAATTCACCTTTCATTTTATATAAGAATGCCCCGATTCTCTCACCTCACATTTCTACATTGCTTTGTTTTTCCTTACACCAGTAGTCCAGGATTTGTAGGTTAAAATCATATTCAAAAAAGAAAACATTTGTAAATTGGTAAATAAAGTATTATTTAAGATTCCTCAATTGCCATATTTCTGTCATTTTCCTTTTTTAATGTTTTCCATTGACACTAAATCATGTGTTACTAAAGGCCTCACATGCCTTAAAAGAATACATGTTGTCTGCTGCCTTTAATGCCATTTAATACAATTTTAGGTGAAATAAAGTCATCTTGTGATGAGAAGGGATGGAGTTATAGCCATTTTTGTCAAATCTTGGAAATGACATCATGTGCAATCTCATGTGATGTTATGAAATTTGGCAAGATCTGTCAGAGCTTGGAGTATGCGCTGTGAATGACTCTAAGCTACTACCACACCAGATCTTAGCTTAATATCTGTAAAACTGACTGAATTGCAGCCAATTTGATGATTTACTTCTACACATTCTTGTGTTTTTTATAGACAGTTGTCTCTGTGAGATAGTAGCAGATTTGTTATTAATAAAATAAGATAAATAAAGTCTGATTTGATGTGGATTTAAAAAAAAAATTAACAAGCTCATTAAGACCTTAAATGATGCTTTTGTTCCTTCTGCAGCACAACATGCCCTTCTGGAGGATCTCCAGTCACTCGGAC
This sequence comes from Kryptolebias brasiliensis, assembly GCA_028566095.1. Taxonomy (NCBI): domain Eukaryota; kingdom Metazoa; phylum Chordata; class Actinopteri; order Cyprinodontiformes; family Rivulidae; genus Kryptolebias; species Kryptolebias brasiliensis. The sequence continues at coordinate 16,388,647 of JAOXNZ010000098.1, read as the reverse complement.
CTCATGGCCCTCCATCACGCCCTGGACCTGGAGTACTTGTAGCACTACATCTCCATCCTGCACCCCTCTGCGCCGCAGCACATCAAGCAACCTTTCACCTTTGCCTTCCAGGCCCGTTCCACGCTTGCAGCTCAGAAATAAAGAAAAGTCTCCCCACCCTTCCCCCCCAGTGCTGCCTGGCGTCTGTCTTTCACTACAAAAGGAAAAAAAAAGCGTGGGGGGAAAGAAGCACACGGTTAATGTGCTGACATACTGTCACACGTCGTCTTAACCCTGAACTTTTTCATTTTTTCTCTCCTGCAAAGCGAAGGAGAGAGAGGTGGATTTATGACGCAGCAGCTGCTCGCCCTGGTTACTGTGAATCGGCTGCTTTCTGAAGCTGTCTGAGTGTTTTATGCCCCCCTTCCCTCCCAACCCTTCTTCCATGTATGTGCCGGGACTCTGTCAGGGTTCACACCTTAAAGGAGAGCAGAGCTACTGACGGCCTTGCCTTCCTCGCCTCAGAACTCAGCTACAGTCAGCCACAACTGCTTCTATCCTCGGTTTACCTACTTTTAAAGCCTCCCCTCCATAACGGGACAGTCAGACTCTGTCGGGCGTTAGCGTGGAAGTCCTGAGCTTCTTATTTATGAATGGAGACTTTGTGAGTGGCAGCGTGCCACAGAGAAGGTACCTCGACGACAAAAGACTTGTGCCTTTTACAAAGTACTACGATTTCCACCACAGCGAGAGGAACACGTTTATGGAAGAAACAAAAAAAGGGGGTTTTCTAATAATTCAAGAAAATAAAAAATAAAAAAAACTTTATTTACAATGCTGAGACAATCGTGTACAGAGGATTTTTTTTTTTTTTTGCGTGTGTAAGTTTGTAATCACTGGACTATTCCTTCCTATAATCATTTAAGTACACAGTCTTGAAAGGTGGCATTGCTTTTTAATGGAAGTAAAAACAGAACGGCCTCCGGTCGCACGTAAACCTTGTGTGACGCCTGAAAGTGTTGATTTGTTGAGTTTGATAAAAACAAATGTGTAGATAATGGGATTTTTGTGATCAACTGTTTTGTCAAGACCAAAAGAGCACGGATGTCAAGTGTCAAGGACTTTTTATTTTTAATTCTGTAGCGTTCTCAACCTTCTGGTAAATTTCAGTCATGTCTTTGTATAAAGTAACAGGTCTACTACTAAGACTTAAAAAAAATAGGGTTTTTTTTGTTTTGTTTTGGGTTTTTTTCCAGTTTTTCAGAAAGTTAGCTCTAGACTTGTTTCCTTATGGCATTTCACCAGCTTGCAGCCCTGACCCGTACATCTGAAGGTAAACTAAAATCTGATAAGGGTTTCAGAAACAGCCTCCCGAGAGCAATTTTAATCATGAATTTGAATAAATCCGATATTTAAAAACAAGCTTGAATAGGTTTTATTATCTTTTATACAAGCACTATAAAAACTCTTGTACAGCAAGCATAATTTTGTATGATGTAGTGTTTTTATTTCAGCTTTGACTTTGACGGGGAAACCATAACGAACAGCGAGAGCAAAAGCCACTAACTTGGAGGACATGTGCTATCAACTGTGAATTTCTTAAATAGAAACCGCCGTGTTGTGTTTCTAATTTTCTCCCTCCTTTGCACATGATCACTGTTTGGCCTTTGGGTTTCAGTTCAAATCCCTCTCTCTGAACAGGACCCCCTCCTGCCTTTTTGTGTTGAATCATCCCCCCCTCTCTTCGGGGTATCTACATATTGCTGCTAGATCAAGGTAATGGTAGGTAAATAAGTAGAGGAAATGTTTTATAGGTTCATACAGCACGCTTTTTTTTTTTTTTTTGCAAGCATAAATGCAAACTGGAAATATTTTACACTACATGGGCCTCATTGTGAAAACGCAAAAGATTGTTGTGTCTGCAAAATATGTGTACAGATGTTTTTGACATTATTATTTGATTGTGTTTAAATTAATAAAACTGATTTGTGAACTGTTGCATGTTGCTCTCAGTTTCTCTTATGTAAGAGTTTTGACATATTTATCACCCGCTGCCAAAAGCCAAAGGAACTTTCTGAGTGAGTCTAATTTAAGATGGCTGCCACAGCTAATCAACATTAGACAACACCAAAATGGCTATAACGTAGTCAGTTTTACACACACTGAGCTCAAATCTGGTGTGGTAGAAGCTAAGAGTCATTCCCAACACATACTGGGAGTTGGTAAGAATCCAAACCACAGAACATCCCATAAGTCCATGCTAAACATGTCAAAAGTGACCTTTTTCTTTGTACCATCAATTTGACTTTTAACCTTGTTGACTTCTGGTCATAATTTTGCAAATGCACATTTTTCATCTTTCCCTTGAGATGATATTAAATATAAATGCACAAATGGATAATGCATTAAAATACAAGCCAATAACTCACCCATTATATCACAGTTTATGTCTAGGAATTTCAATGGATGATAATAAAATCACAGAGCTTAAATAACAATTCTTTAAGTATTTTTGAGGCAGATTTTAAAAGGTGGTCACAACTTGGAACTACAGCCTCCAAAACCACGTTGAATAATTAAGCACATATGGATTTTTATTTAAAGCCACAAAGCCTGTGTAATATCCAGATCAATTATGTTTTTATTATTAAACAGGAGTGACGGCTGGGGTAAAGTGTGCTGATCTGTCAGGCAGGACAGAGCAGAGTCAGACCATCAGAATTCATCACCACAATGACCCTGCATGTGCTTTTCCTCCTTTGGAACAGCTGAAAGTGTCTGTCTGTTCTCCTTGATAAGTTTTCCTGATGCCTGGCAGAAATAACCAGACAAGACCAGACCAGACATTTTGTAAAAGAAAGAGTGGGTGTTGATGCACGCCAGCCAGCCAGCCGCTCTAGCTTTTTGTGCAGAACAAACAGAACAGACATTCAGCTCGTTTCATTTACCTGACTTTAAATCTTGTGATTGTTGCTTTAATATTTATGGCTGTTTAGTGGATGCATCTTGATTTTGCTGGACATTCTTGCACTTTTTTCTTGCCTTACAGTAACTGTGCAAATTCTCTTCGCTGAGCTCCCACCAAACTGCTCTGTGGAAATAAGAGGACCCATTACCTTGCAGGTCTTGTGTTATGACGTCTCAACAAAGTGCCCACTCTCCATAAAACTGTACTGTAATAATAAACAACGCCATTGGTGATTTACAACCGTGCCCAGACAGTGATTTCATGCAGATTTTCATGGCGGGGCCCTCTGACAATGCATCACAATTGAACTAATATTGTATTACATGTGTATCAAAATCACCCCCGCCCAAAAATAAAAATAATAAATAAAAAATTTGATCCACATCTACATGAACTGCATCTCCTCTTACAAGCCTATTAATGGGCCTGTGTTCTTTTGGTGGTTAATATATCTGAAGTCCACAGATTAAGACAATAAGATACAGGAAATTAAGTAGAATTAAAGCAAAATTCCACCTCTAAGCGAAGCTGCATTAGGTTTCTATGATCTAAGCCTCTTACGTTTTGTCCTCACTCTTGGTGTTTGTCTTGAGACATGTCAGACAAAGCCGGTGTTCCTGACTGCAGCTCTTCTGTAAGAGTGGTAATGCTGTTGTCATGCTGGGGCGGGTGGGAGTGCTAAGCTAGACCCTTTGTTTACTGTTTGTTTATTTCCTAGTTACTGGGATTTGAAAGACAGAGCAGGGCAGGGACAGCTGGTCATCAGAAAGCTGCGGATGCCAGGCATCTCAGCCGTGAGTGTCAACTCCGAATGGGGCCCAGTGACCACAGCTATGCCTTTCCCATTCAGACCAGGGATTCTCAAATGAGTCGGGAATACCAAATACTATTAATATATGCTGTTGGTTGGTCTTGTTGGACCAAAAAGAAATTGGCTATTGGCATTCGAGTGATAGTTCAGGTCTTTTGAAGTTATGAACAGTTAATATCTTACCTGTTGTAGATAACCTTTTGTTTGGCCTCAGTTTGGAGAAATAAAGTTTAATTGTGATTGCACTGACAAACTAATGGTTAAGGTAGTATCTCTCTGGGCTGAGACTGTCTGAGCCTAGTTCGCGACTCAAAATTGCAAGAAAATAGATGTTTGTTTGTTTTTTTGTTGTTGTTTTGGAGTCTCACTGAAGTTTGAGTGTTTGCAGCCAAGCAGCCAGCAAGCTGTTTTTTTAGTAGCCAGATTTTGGAAATGTAATGTTTTTGTAAAGCAGTAAGGTATTTTAGTAATCTGAAAGATTGATTATCTATCATTTACAAATTTTTAATTTGAGAAAGACTAATTTAATGTTTTGGTAATTATTGCAGAGCTGTTCCTTTTTAGGTATTTTGCAAATCAAACTTCCCTGCTGCCCAGCTTCTACAAAGTTTACTCCTAGATCAACTTCTGTGACTTGGCCCATACCAAAACTAATTTGCAGAACAAATTCACCAACACTTTATGTAACCTCTCTCCTCAGCTCCTAACCACTGTGAGGCTGCAGTGTTTGACTTGTTATGAGTTCAAGTGGCGAATGCCAGGACCGAAATTTGGACCGATGCTCGCCGTTGACGCAACCACACTCTACCTGCATCTGCGGTTAAACACACACACACACTCAGACTCGTATTTACTAGGCCCACCGCACCTTTCCATCAAAAAGTGAGTGGCAGAGATTTATATGTCGACCTGAGGCCACTCTACAACCGTGTGTTTTTGTGTGGAGGTGTTCGTGTGCATGACTATTTTTGCAGCCTCTTTGGACCTCCCTGTTTGCTGAGTGTGCGTATGTTTGAAAAGAACCTTCCTCCTGGGTGTTAATTGGTCCGGATCTCCTCAGTCAGGTCTCGGATCAGGGCCAGGCTCCCCCCTCATCTGGCAGGGGCCACTTTAATAAACTGGATGTCATTTGTTAATAAAACAGTCGGGCGTCCCACCTTGGCTTGTTTTTGCTCAATAAGTCATCAGTAATGTTTCTGCTCAGCTCTCATATTATTTTTCTTTGGATAGAAATGAAGGTTCACAGGTGAGGTGTGCTTTCTCTAATTTAAAGCATTTTCTCTGAGGCTTAAGACTTTCTCTGCTGTTTTATGGCCTGAAATTCAAAGATAATTCACTGCATCTATGTTTCTTTGTGTGTTTTTTTCAAAGAAACTTTAAAGTCAGTTCATCGTCTAGGCCAAAATAAGGAAAATGTGTTTTTTAAATATAGGTGAAAAATTATGGCTAGCAGAAAAGTGACACACTGAGGTACTGAGATATTCAAGTTTAATCTTAAAGATGCATACAGAAAGACTGTACAACCCTTTGAAGAACCCATGATCTACTTATTTATGGTTCATAAATGTAATGATGGTCCAGCTAGAAAAGGTTTTAATACATTAAAGATGATACATTATGCCATTAAGTCTTTTAAGCAATATAAATTTATGGTATAGAGCAGAAGTCCCCAACCCTTATATGGCCCACTGTCCTGCATGTTTTAGCTGTTTCCCTGCTTCAACACACCTGACTGAAATAAATGAGTCATTGACAGGCTTCTGCAAAACTTGATGACATTCAGAGTAGGTAATTCAGATATTTGAATCAGGTGTGTTAGAGCAGGGAAACATCTAAAACATGCAGGACAGTGGGCCAAGAGGACCAGGGTTTGGGATTTCTGGTATGGAGTACATGTAGTAAGTAGAAAGAAATTAATTTAATTTGTGTAAACTGGGCATGTGCAAGCCTTTTTACAAGCATGAAAAGCTTAGCAGC
>JAOXNZ010000098.1:16270952-16283045 GCA_028566095.1 Kryptolebias brasiliensis | reverse complement strand
GCTAAATGTAGCTAAAAGCTAAAATTTGCAAAACTATCTAAAAACTACAAGAAGCAGAATGGTAGCTAAAAGCGACATGTTGTAAAACAGTAGCTAAAAGGAGTTAAGATAACAAAAATAGAGAAGTATGCTGATTTGGATTTTGGGGAAGGAAGTTTTTGGACTCAGTTTATTCCTATGGGTAAAATTTTTGTAAATGAATTAAAAAAAATATAAAAGTTACAAATACTTAGTCATGACACATCATTCTCAATCGATTTTGATTTATGAATGTTTACATTAGCACAAAGTATGCAGTATTAGTTGGATTGCAAAACAAACATTCAGTAGAAATTATAAACAGGAAAACAAGAGTGAATGCTGAATCAGCACTTCTAGTTTTCAGAGTGAGTGTTTAATGTAATGTACGGCTGGGAGAGATTCCTGTTAAAATGGCAGAGTGACACGTCTGTCCTTGTAGCTGTCACTCAGACAGGAGTGTGTTTGTCAGTAGTTCAGAAGTGTCATGGTTACCTTTGAAATTGCACCTAAGTGAGAGTCGAGTGTTACTCTGCTTCAAGTGACTGTACCTGTGCATCGACACAAGTGTACAGGATCTATTTGTTAAGCTTGGGATCCTGCCACTGCCTTTTTGGTGTCAAAACAGTGGCTTTATATAAGTTATTTTTGCAATTTTTTTTTCTGTGGTATGTATTGAAGCACGTGTTACAACTTATTTCAAATCAAATTCAATATATTTATGTTTGAAATACAATAAATGAAACGTTCATAATGTTTGTCTTTAGGTAAGATAACGTCCTTGGATACTAGTCTGCTCCGAGCGTCGATGAAGCCGGGCTGGGAAGATCTCGTTAGGCGTTGTATCCAGAGGTTCCACCTACAGAATGATGGAGAGATGTCTTTTGCCAAGAGACACCAGCAGGAAGGTGATGCAGTTAATGAAGACATTTCTGTTTTATGTTTGGATCTAGAGTTGCGTTTTAACCAAAGGTTTCTCGGTCCTGGAACTTGTTTTACGGAACCTTTTTTTTAATCTCCTGGACTGGACTTAACCCTTCCTAATCTGTGAGGGTTTGGCTAATTAATTACATAGTTTTAAAGTAGTGCAGGGAACGAAAAGGCAACAATTACCAGTATAATCAGTGCATCACCCCTAAAAGTTTTAGGTAATCGTAAAAGTACTGTCTTTCTACTAGGGTTACTTGTCTGAGGTCAGACTTTTCCCCCCGAATATATAATTTGCTTTTGATTCAATTAAAATTAAAGTTAAAGTAAAACAATTTACTGATATAAGGTTTATTGTGTCTCCAGTGCTTCGCCACGGTCAGGCATTCAGTCCCATCTACCGGTTCTCCCTCTCTGATGGCACCATGGTTTCTGCCCACACCAAGAGCAAACTGGTGCGATCATCTGCCACGAACGAACCCCAACTCTACATGTCCCTGCACATTCTTCAGAGGTATGTCTTACTATTTAAGCTTTTGTCAGAAAAAGACAAATCCACAGCTTAAACCTTCTTGCATGTTTGAGCCGGTTGGTGCCCCGCAGCATATCCTGACATCTTCACGTGTTGTGTACGGATGGAGTAATGTCTAAATTCGTGCTTGTCATTAAACTGGGTCAAAACCGGACAGAAACACTCTGGAAGCCTGTGGAGAGAAGCCAGAATTGGAGTTGTGTGTTCACTTTTTGTTTTTGTACCAGTTAAAAGAAGAGTTAATGTGTTCTTCAACAGAATAATAAAATGTATATGTTTAAAAGATCAGCAGTAATGTTCTTTTCTCATCTGCATGTCTGAAATAAATCAATAATAAAAACTGTTTAACACTAATCAAATGTATTCTGTATTTGTTTGTTCAGGGAGCAGCCGGTCTGTGGAATGGGTCAGGATGTGGGTCCTGGAAATCAGGAGACGGGGATGACTCCCAAACCCATGAACTCCTCCACCCCCTCTATGACTCCACCAACCCCAGGGAGTGTGCCAGGTTCAGGACCTCAGGGCCTAGACACTACTATCAGCACCAACAGCACGCCTTTCTCCCCACCAGGCCCAGCTGGTCCCAGAGAGCCGGCAGCCATGGGAGGCCATATGCAAGGCTACCGCTTTGGCTGTCCCCCACCACACAACTACACCGGGGGTATGCAACTGCCACAGCAGGGCCCAAACTGGAGGATGAACAGCCCCTCTCGCGCTAGCCCCAGCCCAGCTGGGGGGCCCCATCCACCTCAGCAGAACTCTATGCTGTCACCCAGGCACCGAGGTAGTCCTGGGGGGGCAGGCAGCCCTCGTGTAGCAGGAAGCCTGCACTCACCCTCTCCGGTCTCGATGTGTGGAGGAGGGCCTGGAAGTGCAGGCAGTAGCAGCAGTAGCACTCATCCTAACAGCTACACTAGCAGTTCTCTGTCGGCTCTACAGGCCCTTAGTGAGTGTCATGGAGTAGGGCACGGGCCCCCACATGCACACACGCTGAGCTCACCAGACCAGAAGTTAGGTTCCCCAGTTGGGGTCACACCGGGGTCAGTGGTCAACACTCACCTAATGCCAAAACTTGGAGGAAACAATGGTGTTGCTGGTGGAGCGGGAGAGTTTGGACCTCACCCAGAGGTGAATCAAGGACATACCCAGGTCCAAACTGACAGCAGTCAAGTGGAGCCCAAGGAGGAGAGGGAGGGGGCACTCGAGGGCCACGACGCTCACAGCCACATGCATGACAACAAGGGCCACACCAAGTTACTGCAGTTGCTCACCACTAAGCCAGAACCTCTGGAGACACCCCTGTCCCCCGGTGGGGGAGGGGAGGGGAAGGAGCAGGTCGCAGGGGTCCGAGGTGGCCATTTAGGAGGGAACACCCACGCCACATCCCTCAAAGAAAAACACAAAATCCTCCACCAACTGCTTCAGAACAGTACATCTCCTGTAGACCTGGCCAAGCTCACCGCTGAGGCTACAGGCAAAGAGCTTGGCCAGGACCAGTCACAGGGTGCTGGTAGCACAGCTTCTGGGGCAGAACTCACTCCCAAGCAGGAGCCGTTGAGCCCCAAGAAGAAGGACAATGCACTGCTGCGCTATCTACTGGATAAGGATGACACTGTATTGAAGGACAAGGTCCCTAAGCGGGAGCCCGGGGAGGTGAAGTTCGAAGGGGAAAAACACCCCCAGGTGAAGGTGGAGAAACAGGATGCAGAATACGACCGGATTGAGCAGGTCAGTGTTTGCAACAAGTAATACTCCTCCTGTCCACTTTACAAGACAAGTTTGACTTTTCTTTGTGTGTTTGGATAAAAGCTTGCTTATGTTAAAGAATCTGTTGTGAAAGCTGAAGTTTCTCCACTTCAGCTTTAATCTGGATCGGACAATAGATGTTGGTTCCTCCAAGCCCCGTTGTTGCTGGATGTTGCAGTTTCATTCATGAATAGTTAGCGTAGAAGAGAAAAAAAAACATTATGGCATTTGAATTTACAGTCCTGTCGTTTACTTCATATTCATTGAGCGTGTGTTTTTAGTAAGGTATATAAACACATCTGGTCCTTTCAGCGCCTTTGTGTTGGCAGCACAAGCTGAGAGCGTCTAGCTGCCAGCTTCAAACAACTGTGACATTTGGAAGGAGCCCCTGTGGTTCTTCAGCCATTTGATCCCAGTTGCAGTTGGCCAGAGTCGTCAGGTTTGGCACCGGACTCAAGGCGGCCCTGTTGCTGAAAAGACAGAAAAGACTAAAAGGGAAGGCAGAGTGTCGTCATTAAAACTCAAAATTTCTGTGTGACAACGGGGCAGACCTGCTTAACCACCTACGCATCTGCAGGTTCAGTGACACTCATAAGATTTCATACAGGAAATTTGCTCTACTGAACACATTCAAGACACAAATCTGCAAATTCCATTATGTTACAACAGTGTTAAACCACAGAATTACATAGAATTACACAAATACCCCTCCACTCATTGCTCTGTTTTGTTCATTATCTGTGCAAGCTGGTTAAAAGTCAGCAACTCCCTAAAAGAAGTCAATTTTTTGCATCAAAAATCAGTGCTTGGGTACACAATGGAAGTGAGGAAAATGTGATTTGTTGGATAATAAGGAACTGTTGAGCTGAACAAAGAATGTGAGATGAGAAAGGTGTAGATACCCCCCAGGAGAGCCCGGCCTCGGCATGCAGAGTGAAAATGATGAGCCATATGCTCTTGCATGTCCTCTCCGCTGCCATGGAGATGGTGGAGAGAGGGAGTGCTGCGTTTGTAGAGCATGCACGAACCAAAGGGGGAAAGCAAATGAAGGTTTAATCTGTGGCATTACCGAATATACAAAGTAAGAAACAGAAACTGAATTTCCTTTTTTTTTGTACTTCTCTTGAAAGTGCCAATGAAGTTCTTGAAATTTGATTTTCATACCAAGATGGTGACTGAATCACTCATTCCTTCAATCAGTGATGGCTCATTCTAGTTTGACAGATTTCATTATTGAGAAAAATGGCATTTGTTATACAAGCCGTGACTTCATTAGAGTCATCTTGTGTGTGTGAGTGTGCTTTTCTGTTCCTCGTGTGGTGATCTGCTGCTTGGCCATGTGTGAAAACTCACTGTACTAGTTAAAGAGAGTCATCCGCCTCTGTAATAACCTCACCCACTGTTTTCTCACTGCCTCTCCCTGCCTCTCCCTGCCTCCCTCTGCCTGGCTCCTCCTCATGATTGTTTCACAGCTGAATTATTGATGGACAGGGCCGAGCTAAACGAGAAATCAAATCAGAGCAGAGTTATGGTGTTCTGTTGACTGTATGGCCAGGCTGGCGATTAGATCAACAACCCGCCGTCGACAGAACAATCGCTGGTCATTTTCCACACTTAAAAAAAAAAACACAGATGATGATCTCTGTTAATCAGAGTAACTCCTCTCCTTCATTTAAGCATCTCATTCACTATCCCTTTGCCATCTGCCAGTCCTGACAAGTGTGCCGTCCAGTCTGCCAAAAGCCTGTATCGTCACTCTCCGTATGCTGGCTCACCAAAGCAGCCGCGGCCGTAGCATCCGGCTGTTTCACATTCCATCTCTGTCACACCTGCCAGAGACGCTCTGCTGCCACACAAGTCTGTGACTCTGAAGGGCGAGACTTGGTTGTTGTTTTTTTTGTCTTGTTTTTGTGCATCTTTACACACCAGCTTACATCTCTGCAGCTCAATTTATTGAGTCATTGTTTTGAAATCTCTACATTTAATTACAGATCTTTATAAAATGACAGCCTTGACACGGAGGCTCACTGTCTGACTGTGTCTTTGTGCAGCTCTCTCCTCGACACATTCACTTTGTTTTCTCAGACATCGGATGTGGTGCGCAATTTGAGATCAAATCATAAATATTTTCTTAAGCAGCTGTCATTACCAAGCTGTTGCTCTAAAGATAACGTTGTTGTTGTTGTTTTTTTCTTTATATTTGCCTGACAAAAGTACAGTTAAATAAATCACTGTTAGAAAAACAAAGTTTCCAGCAATCACATGGATGGCTCATTGCCTTTGCGTATACAGTCCCTGCTGCTCGGATCAGTGTTTCTTTTCTTTTTCTTTTTTTTTAAAGGGTGATAGATGAAGGCAAAAGCAGTAGCTCTGGTGACTCAGGCTGTGAGTAAAATGGCAAGAAAAATAGATAATCAAATACAGAGGATGTATCAGCCTTCACACTAATGTTTCATACATTTATTGCACAATTTGGCCATAACTAAGCAGCAAGTCAGTACATTTGTGATTAAGAAGCATTCCTAAAATAACAGCAGTGATGCAAAAAGGTCACCATAGACTAAGTTAGTATATAATTCAGTAGTAAACATGTACTTTAACTGGCTGAAGACCAACGCTCTCGTATGGGTGAGGTGACTTTTTATTTTCCTTACTTGACAAGAGGCACTTCTGCTTTTTCTCATTCTGTTTCTTGGTTCCCTTTCCTGTCAAATGTCAAAGACTTGATTTTTAAAAACAGACTAAATAAAAACCAAATCTCCTTCACTGAAGCCGGCACAAGCATTGGCTCGGTTATGCGCTTTAAGCGTGCACGGTAAAATCTGCACAGACGTGTATCAGATCCGTTCAGTTCGGTTTGTGGGAGGGCATGTTTTCCAGAGGTCGGTCTGGTTGTGTGAAGAGTCCGACATTTGCAAAGCCAGGCAACAGCAGCCCGAGTGCCTTCAGTGTCAGACATGCTTGAAATGTGGGACACATCAGCAGCTGACGCTTCATTTCTACAGGACCGAGTGCTTAAAGTTACCTGAGCGGATCTCTGCGTCATCAGTTGTTTTGTTTTTAACAAATAAGTTCGACTTCTTCTTCCTCATCAGAAAGTACACAATTCTTTTTTTTTTTTTTTTGTTTCTGTGTAACCTTAAAGTAAACCCAGCATGTTTTTCTCAGCTGCTTTCTAAATATGATCTATGGTTTTAAATTACTCAAGGCAAAGACAAACAATTTAACAGTTTTGCCTCCAAACTCCCTTGTAGCGTGTCCGGTTAAAGGCTGTGATGCACAAAGAGAAGCGGGGGCTGTACCGCACAGCCATGCATTTAAAGAAGCGAGTTAAACGGATTGATAGAAACTGGACCCATTAGGAGTAAAAGCAGCTAGAAGTGGAGAAAATTGAAAGTGGGAGGAGAGAGAATTGGAGAAGAGGAGGAGGAAACTGAGCGTACAGAAGCATTACATCATTCCTGACCTCATTAGGGCTTTTCTCTCTCCCACCTCCCCACCCCTCACTCCATTACTCTCTCCGGGTCTCCTACATAGCCACTCTGCTTGTCTGCTCTCTCCAGTATCAACATTGTGTGGCTAATCGGTTTGTGTGTTTTTTTTTTTTTTTTTCTCTTGATGGAGGAAAGGTCTAAATAAGTAGGCATGACTGTGGCTGCAGTCCTTGAGCCCTCCTGATAAATGTTGTATCGGGCCTTTTCAGCACCCTTGTTATCGCTTACAGCATTTTTATGCCCAACGAGTAAATGTCATTGTCTGGAAGTGCAGCACTGAAGATGCTGGTGTGCTGTGCTGCTGCTGTACAGTTTGTCACTAACAGTAAATATCTGTCATTCCAGGTGCGCTGCTCTCTGGTGGGCACTTCCAGCCACTGCAACTTATTTACCTGAAGTCCCTCAGGCCTCTTTAGTAAACATTACAGCTACATACCAGTGATTACTTGTTGTTTTAACGATCGTATTTTTCTAGTAAAATTAAATTTAGTAAAGCTGTTGAGGTTATACTTTGTTGAGGAATAATGTGCAAAACTTTATTTTGGTGTTTAGCTTTAAAAAGCTGTAGTTATTACAGACTGCTATGGGTTTTATTATTTTTAATTTAAGAAAAAAATATGAATAGTTGGGTTTAGTCCAGTATTATAACCAGGGTCAGACCGTCCCAAACATCTCGGAGTAATTTGAGCTCAGGGTGAACAAATGTCTTGTACGTTTTTCGATCTGTGTCTTAAAGTCTCTACTTTCAACATGGAATCCTAAATGTCTAATATGCTTTTATTTATTTTCTTATTTTTACCCCCCCCCCCCCCTTTCATCTTTCTGTCCTCTAGTCATCGGAGCTGGACGACATCCTCAATGACCTGCAGGACACTCAGTCGCAGCTCTTATGCGAGCACCGGCCGGTTTCGTTGCCCAGTCCCATGGACAAACAGAACATTATCAACAACATCCTGCAGATGTCTGAGGCCGGTCCCGCCATGGCAGCGCAGCAGCAACACAGAGGTCTTGCGGCTAGCATGGGCCCAACTAATACGTCCTACTGTAACTCAGAAAAACAGAGCAGAACATTTTGTTTTTCTTAGCCAGGCTTGCGACTTTAACTTGTTTGTTCTTGTTTCTAGACTTTGGGGCTGTCCGACAAGGGCCGCCAGGCAGGGGTTTGCCTGTGAGGAGTGTCTCTCTGGACCTGAATGTGCAGCCTCCATTACAGTACCCCATAAGGGCTTCAAGCCCATACGCTCTCATGCAGCAGCAACAGCAGCAGGGAATGGGAGGTCATGGGATGATGCCTAACCAGGCTGGAATGGTCAATGCAGGTACGTCTTCTAACTGTGTGGGTCTGAATGTTGCTGCCATTGTTTTCTCAGTGTGTAATAATATGAAAATGGATAAAGCTATTTTACTTACTCACACAATGCAGATACATTTTTTTTGTCTCTTTGTCTAATTGTGTTGTGGCTGTTTCAGAATTCTGAGGCTTCTTTCCCTCAGTCTGTGTGTCTTTCACCCTTACATATCACATCATGACACAGTGACTCACTTCCTGTGACAGGAAACAGTCGCCCACACAGACACAAAGTTTCTTTCACTGTCTCTCCTACATATCAATACTCCTTGAGCAACTTCCAGCACTGTGTAGAAAGCGTTCCCCCTCATATTGATCCATAGCTTCACATCGTGGCTGCAGAGGACGTCCACTGACATCCACCCAGATAGATTTCTCACCATTTCTCGCCTCGCTGTGTGTGCTTGCTCCCTTAGGACTGATGGCTCCGGGTGGTCCACGACCAAGCATGCAGCAGGAGGGCTGGGTGGGTTCTGCCTCTGGGCCTCCACTTGGAGCGTCCGGTCCTGGACAACAGAACGCCATGCAGGGCAGAATGGGGCCAGGCAATGCTCAAATGAGGCCCAACAGCCAGCCAGGGCCCCGGCCGATGCTCCAGTCCCCAATGATGGCCAACGGTGAGACCACAGCGTGCCATCAAAACTCTCATTCACACCGTGCTGAGGACTCACCAACATTAGCAACACTTCTGACCTTTAGGAAACAAAAGATTCTGAAGCATGTCAATGACAAAAACATAGATTTAGGTTTCTAGAAAAGTGTCAGACCTGAAAAGCCTGATGCTGTTCTTTGACCTCTGATAGTGATGAGGCGCAGTGAAGACTTTGTTCACCTATTGTTTACAAGCCCCTCATAGTTGTAAATGATGCCACCTTGTGGTTAGTCATTAATAAATATTTAGCCCAGAATTTTTATCCTGTTTCTCTCAAATATTTTGACAGAAAAATGACAAGTTTTACCTTGACTTCATGTTGTCTCCACAAACAATTTACTGCAGTGTCAACTTTCTAATGCGCTGCCTGAATCTGTTTAATGTCTCTCAGCCCAACCTGACATGGACATCGGGATAGTCAGCCACCATTTCTCCCAACAGCAGGCTCCACCCAACCAGACAGCGCCGTTGCCAGACAGCATGATGCCAATCGATCAGACACCTTTTGTAAACCAGAACAGGTGAGCTTTTTACTCGCAAATCACCCAGTTTGGGTTCTCAACAAATTGTCTTATTGAGTAACTGTGTTAAAGATTAATTGAATGTGTGAGTCTTTCGTAAGATTTCTGTGATATAAGAAATATTTAAGCATTTGATCATCTGTGCAACACGGGGCTCAGTGCTGACGGGAGCGGGGTGGATGAAGGAGCCTTGATGTCCCAGCTGTACACGGCCCTAAAAGACTTTGATGGTCTGGAGGAGCTCGATCGGGCTCTTGGGATCCCCGCCCTGGTTGAGCAGGTGAACTTTCCCAACATGCATCATCACATTCATTTCTAACAGGTTTTTAGTGAATTCTTATCATGGTTGTATTCATTTGCCTGTTTCAGAGCCAATCACTGGAGCCAGAGCAGTTCCCACAGGACCCCTCCATGATGTTAGACCAGAAGCCCCCAATGTATACCCAGCAATTCGGCCCTCCGCCGTCCCACATGGCACCAAGGGGCTTCCCTGCGGCTCCCATGCAAGAACCCAGTTTTCACCCTATGTCTGGCCAGATGGGTCCGCGGCCGAGTTACCCAATGATGAGAATGCCTCCACGGCCTGGACTCAGGCCCGGTGGGGTACCCCCCAACCAGCCCAACACACTACGACTTCAGCTCCAGCACCGGCTACAGTCACAACAGGTACACAAAGCAGCTGGACCACCCTGACATGATCAGAAGGGATAAATACAGCCTATTGATTCTTGACTCTGTTGCAACCTCAAATTTTATCTTCTGCAGCCTGACTGAACATGTAGATATGAGTTGTGCAATTGTCCTTGAGGTCAGCAATTTGGTTTGTGTTTGCACACATTTGGACTTAGAAGTCTACCTGCTAACCATGTTTTAATGCATTTCTGTAAAAATGTTCAACCAAAACAGCAGTTTTGTAATATTTGAACATTCCCTTGTTTTTATTTAGGGCTGCACAATATTAAGAAAAATGTGCAACTGTGTGGCCTTACGTTCATTAAATTTGTTAAGAAATTAGTTAAAACTGATTCTTTTTAGAAATAAGCTTTTAGGATTTGAGCAAAGTTAAAATCATAAATAGAGATGTTTTACTTTCATGTCATTTCTGTTTTGTCTCAGCAGAACCGTCAACCAATGATGACTCAGATGAGTAGTGTGTCAAATGTGAACCAAACTCTAAGAGCCAATGCTCAAACCCAGGTATATCTCCACAACCATGAAGTAACTTTTCTCCCAGTATGATATAACTTTAAATTAGTAGTTTGTTAATACAACCCCAATTCCAAAAAGTTGGGACATTGTGTAAAATGTGAATAATTTACAATGGAACATAGCAAAATATCAGCTGTTTTTAAATGTTAAATATGATGGGAGCAGCAGGTCTCAAAAACGTTGGGACGTGGACAACAAGTTTGTAAAAGAAACACTTATTCAAACCATTGTCTGTAAACACAGTTCACTGTACGACCTACAAATGCTGCTTAAAGCTCCATCAGGCAAAGAAGAAGCCGGATGTGAACACCTTCCTGGACCAAAGCTCATTTCAAATGGACTGAGGCAAAATGGAGAACTGTTCTGTAGTCAGAGGAATCAAAATTTTAAATTCATTTTGGAAACCACGG
The DNA here is from genome assembly GCA_028566095.1 of Kryptolebias brasiliensis. Taxonomy (NCBI): domain Eukaryota; kingdom Metazoa; phylum Chordata; class Actinopteri; order Cyprinodontiformes; family Rivulidae; genus Kryptolebias; species Kryptolebias brasiliensis. The sequence goes on along the minus strand of JAOXNZ010000098.1, from coordinate 16,272,188 downwards.
ATGCCACGTCCTCTGTACTAAAGGAGAGGGACATCCAGCCTGTTGTCAGTGCTCAGTTCAAAAGCCTGCCTCTCTGATGGTATAGGGATGCATTAGCGCCTCTGGCGTGTTCAGCTTACACATCTGGAAAGGCGCCATCAAGGCTAAATATATATACAGCTTTTAGAACAACATATACTCCCGTCTGGACAACCATCTTTTCAGGAAGGGCCTCGCACATTTCAGCAAAACTATGCTAAACCCCACACTTCATCATTACAGCAGCATGTTTTTGTAGAAGAGTCCAGGTGTTGAACCGTCCTGCCTGCAGTCCAGACCTCTCACCAACTGAAAACATTTGGTGTATCATAAAACAAAAATCCAGCAAAGACCCAGGACTGTTCAACAGCTAGAATCCTCCATCAGACCAGAATGGGACATTCCCTCCAAACCCTCCAGCAGCTGCTCTCCTCGGTTCATGGACGTCTACAGACTGAGGTTAAAAGAAGAGATGCTGCAGTGAGACACATGGACCTGTCCCAACTTTTCTTACTTAAAACATGATATATTTACTATGTTTCATTGTGAATAAAATATGGTTTTATGAGTTTTACAAATCATTGCATTCTGTTTTTTATTTACATTTTACACGACATCTCAACTTTTTCAGAATGGCAGCTGCGGTTTTAGCTTCAAACATGAATATTTCCCTCTTTTTTTCTTCTTTATCACACTTCCTCCTTCTGCTCTTTCCAGGCAACCATCAATGCTCGGATGTTGGCTCAGCGTCAGCGGGAACTTCTGAGTAATCACCTGAGGCAGAGGCAGCAGGTGCAACAGGCCCAGCAGGTTCAGCAGCAGCGGAGCATGGCCATGAGGGCCCAGGGCCTCAACCTGCCTCCCAACATGGCCGCCGGGGGCATGAGTAACCCCAGGATTCCTCAGGCAACTCCCCAGCAGTTCCCCTACCCGCCCAGCTACGGTACCAGTACAGGCCTGGCCTCGTCACCTCCCCCCACCAGCCCCTTCGCCTCCCCTCTCTCCCCCAGCCTGCCTTCTCTCCCTCCCACCCCCCAGCTCCACCTGCATGGCACCTCCTCCTCCTCACAGATGATGATGGGAAACACAAACATGATGGGCGGACAGTACGGGGCCGTACTCAGCCCCCAAATGCAGCACAGTGCCTTTCAGTTTCCCAACTCAGGTATTGCTCCCACTCCCCAGCCAGCCACACACTTCACCTGAGACACCCCCCGG
>JAOXNZ010000098.1:16253206-16270852 GCA_028566095.1 Kryptolebias brasiliensis | reverse complement strand
GCAAATTACCTCCCGCTTGGCTTACATAATAATGCACAAAACGCTCAGGGTCATTTCTCTGCGATAAGTAAGCCATAATGACTGTAGCTGCACAGCATCACCTTTTAGTCTGATTTATGATGTCATATGATGATGGCCCCGTTTATCACGATTCAAATCATGCTGCAGAATTTCCTCAGTGTTTTTTTGTTTTAATATAAAACCGGTGATATATTTTGATTTGGGCTTCAAACGTTGTCCTGATGATTCATTTTTACTCCACTAGAGGGCACCAAGCGCACACTAATTCACGCAGGACACCTAAATCATGGCTGTACCTGTCAATCTGACATGTAATCTGTAATCTGAGTTGTCTGATGACAGGTTTGATTTATCCCTTACTTTTAACTCTCATTGTGGGTTTGTGTAAAGAAATTTTGTTAGACCCAATTTCACTTTTCTCTCTTGGATACCTCCTCTTCCTGTTTCATTGTTTCAGTGCATGTAGGAAATAACTGCCTGTAAATAACCCTGAATGCAGACTGAAATTTCTCTTGTGAGTCATATTAATTGTCATGCTTTTTTTTTTTGTTGTTGTCTTGTTTTTCTTTTTTTACTCCACATCTGATTTTTAAAAGCCTTGTCTTGAAGCAGAACATGTGGAACGTTAACATCATCCTTCACTTGTCAGTAAATGAGTTTATTTGCTGGGCGATTCTGTCTGATGGGTTTCGATACGTCCCTCAGGTATGAACCAACAGCAGGACGGAGGTTTCGGAGGTGCCAGCACACCGCAGAGCCCCCTGCTCTCCCCCCGCATGGCCCACACCCAGTCCCCCATGATTCAGCAGGGCCAGCAGAACGCTGCTTTCCAGGGTTCTCCTGACATGAATGGCTGGCCACAGGGCAACATGGGAGGGAACAGGTAAAGCTGGCTGGAACTACTTACTTAGTGTCTCAGAGTGGAAATGTGAACATTAAAATGTGCACTTTTTAACCCTTTTCGTCTGTCTGCAGTCCAACTATCATTGACCGGTGACATTTTAGGGGAACGGGACAAATTATTTTGAACTGAAGATTCGGGAAATATCAACATTTTTTTTACAAAGTCATAATTATGAGAATAAAGCATCTGAAATAGTTAGTAAGATGAGTTTAAACTTTCTGAGAAAAGGTCAGTTTTTAATAAATGTGCACAAATTGTTGAATCCCTAAATGAATCAATCCTTCAAGGTCTTTGTCCTATTTTTCTGTAGCATTAAATCAAACCAGTAATGTCAGTCTTTATTCACTGGCATGTTTAAACTCGTTATTTTAGGGTATCTTTAAAGCTAAAATTGTACCAGACATGGTTAGGGTTAGGTTCGAATTCCTTTTTATCCATACAGCACTGTTTTAAACCTACATGGCTAACGCAAGTTCTTTTTGCCTTGGATTAAAAATTTTAAAAATCCCACAAACATTTAGCTAACTGTACAATATGTCTCTGCAGTCGTTTCTAGGACGTGACGGAGGCTGACAGACGGGTTGACATAGTTTTCTGACACTGTTATGGGGAAACACTTCTGTGGCTTTTTGTCATCTCCATCCTTCTTTGTTTAAGCAACACCCCAGCATCCTTCAGTCAACTTTGCCTTTTAAGTAAATGAAGTGGAAAACACTCGTCTGTAACTGAGAATAAGAAAAGAGTCAAATCCCAGATTAATGGGAGCTTTGCAGGCTTTGTACACATTGATGTGGAAGAATCTAACGGGCGTGTTTTTTTTGCATTTCCACACCTCTCCCCAGTATGTTCCCACAGCAGCAGACGTCCCCACAGTTCACGCAGCAGAGTAACAGCAACATGTACAACGGCAACGCCATGAGCCTCAACAGCATCTCCATGAGCAGCAACATGGCGACCAGCAGCATGGGTCAGATGACTGGACAGATGAGCGTCACATCCATGGCGTCAGGGTCCTCACCCGGCCTGCCCTCCATGGGACAAGAACAGGTACTCAGTTCATACAGGCAGCCGGCGTTACTCATCCACTCGAGATAAAATGACAAAGTTTTCATGTCAGGAACACTTGATTCCTGCTGCATGTTTTTCTTTTAATTCCAACCAAGTTAATTGGTCTTCCTTTGTCTCCCTGGTGTTGTTAGCTTAGTGTCTGAAGTGCACTGTTGACTGTAATGCTTTTAAGGCAGTAAAAGCTCATGAATGTTTAACTCTGGTGCTGCTGTGATTATCTGCACTCCAGACTGATGTAACATGTTAGTATATCTGTCACTGGATTTACTTCACCTTTCAGGTTTATTGGAAAATATTGGCACTTAGATTATTTAAATTATTTACTGTTAGCCCATTAGCGCATGCATTTGTGATTTAGGAACTTTTTTTTTTAAACAGCCAAGGTTGTTGGTTTGTAATTACTGATGGCCTCATGCCAGACAAGTTCACCAGTGAGTTTAATAAACGCCTGAACTAATATTTCTCGTTTCTTTCGCAGAAATATTGTTGACCCCCATTAAGCCTCTTAACACGAACCTCAAAGATCAGCTGGTGCAAGGAGCGCGTCGGCCCTTTAAGAATGAAAATGCAAACTAATCGACGGCCCCTTGAACCAGCCAGGCCAGCGCCCGGGACCCCTCGCCCTCCTTCGTCCCCTGCTAACCCCCCCCACCGCCGCCACACACAAATGGACACGGGAGTGCGCAGAAGGCTGGGGAAGGACCTCTGTCCGACTTGCCTAACCCTCCTGGAGGGAGAGCCCGACGACGAGACGCCGATCTGCCTGTCCAGCCGCATTCACCATAGTGTGACTTACTGTCGGCCTCCTGGAGGGGGACATGAAATCGGGCAGCAGAGGCTGTGGGATCTTTGTTTTGATGAATGTATTCCTCTCAGTGGACCGCGGCCATTTACAATCTCGTCTCAGACTCGAACTGATTAATTTTCTCCTCCTCCTTCATTTGTGACGTTTCCATTTCGTCCAAAAACGGCAGCAAAGACTCCCGGGTTACGTTCAGAATCACGGACGGAGATCAAACGGACAGTTTTGCCTTTTTGCTGTTCTTTAGTTTGTTGTTATTATTATTTTAGTTTTTCTTGTGAAAATTAAGATGTAGAGTGAAGACACGGAAGGGGGAAAAAAAAAAACAAACTGTTCTTGATAAACACTGCAGAAGAATGATTCGAGTGAAATTCTATCATTAGACTAATTTAGTCGAGAAGTTTAAATAGTGTATTAAATTAAGTTTTATTTTTCTGTATAGATTCATTTTAATTATTGTAGATGATTCTTTATCCTTGTAGCAAGAAGATTATTCCGAAAAAGTGTAATGAGGCACTTTTCTATCATTTTTAACAGCAATGGTTTTATTCTTTCTGAGCAGATTCTTCTATTAACCTGAATTATGGATGATGCTTCTTCGGTCCAGTTGTTTCAGAAAATCAAATATGGTTTCAAATGAATTACAGAGGTTGTACATACAGATGAGTAAAATGTTTTCTTTCTTATTTATTTTGTTCCCCAGGGGTTTTGTTCTCCCATCCTGGTCAAAACTGCCTCTTGAAGTAGAGCAGTGTTTTAGCGTTTTTTTTGTTTGTTCGTTTGTTTGTTTTCAGTTCTCGGGAACCCTGACGTTCTGGTACGATGAAGGGTGGAGCGTCGCTGAGAAGTCAGGGGCGGGTTGTTAAAGGGTGTGCTGTGTATACAGTGTACAGATTATGGCTTGCTTCTCTGCCTTTAGCATAGAACACAAACAAAAATGGGAAGAAAAAAAAACAAAAAAAAATACTCAACACAGCCATACAGTAACTCAAAGTATAAAAGTGTGCTTTCTTTGTCGTCTGGAGTGAAAACTGCTTCATACAAGCTGCTAGGTGCAAACTGTTCTGGTGTGATGTAAACAAGCAATAACAATTACTTGAGAATTTCTTCTTTTTTTTTGTTTGTTTGTTTTTGGGTTTTTTTTGTAATTTTTGTACAGTTTCCTGAATATGAAAAAGGACACAATTTTGCTCTGCGTTTGGATGCAGTATTAAACACGTTTTTTTATTGCAGTTTGTACCAAGAAAGTCTACAATCCACACACACACACACACACACGCAGCGTTCTTATTAAATTATGCAGCGGCGGGCTGAGATCTGGAGAGGGAGGTGGTTTCTCCCTTGTATTGAAAGGCGCCCTCTCTCCTCCTCCAGCCTTTCTTCTATCGCAGAGGTCGGAGTTCAGGCTGAGCTCTGCGAGGCTCGCTCTGACAGACACTTAGCCATATTTTATGACCTCAGGCAAGTTCGTTTAACTCTAAAGGTAATGACGCGCTGTGCTTGTGATGGCTTCACCGTCACAACATCTAAAGCAAGTCATCCTCTCTAACCTCAAACAAAAAGGAAAAAAAAAAACTTTTTTTATAGAAACTATTTTAACCCAGGACAGACTTTGAGCAAGCCAAAAAAAAAAAAATCCTCACATTTCAATTGGATTTCTGAAGTTTTCTTTCCATCCTGAGCAATCACTTCTTCGTCACCAGGCCCACGCAAACCAGGAAATCTCTAATGATGTCACTTAACGGGTCTGATGTAGACGCTCCAAGGTAAAACAGGAAGAGAATCACTCTGAATGTATCGTCATTAAAGGCCTAAGGATGTGACTTTTCTTTTGTTTTGTTTTTTTATTCCATCCTGATGTTTTGCAGTCACACCACGCTCTTCTCTGCATTTCTCAACTTGTTGCTTTTCTTATTTTCCTTCTGTTGAAAGTTTTAAGTATGAAATTTCGAAGCTGTAGCAAGTCTGTTCCGGGACAAAGAGAAAAGGCTGCATGAGCGCTCTGGCTGCCCCTGCAGGTGTTTCGTCGTGGAAGAGATGGGACTTTTTTTTTCTTTTTTTTTTTGATTTGTGCTGTTTTGATTGTAAAATCCACCCATGCATGGGGAGAAAAAAAAGAAAGCCTTGAGCCATTTTAAAGGATTCACAGCCCTTTGCAAATTTCCAAAGATTGTTGAGATTTTGAAATGACTTAAAGCCATGTGGTAGCAGCGCATTTTGTTTTATTAGCATTTATAATGAGGACCGGTGCAAAAAAAAATCCTTTTGCCCCTTACAGATATTCAGGCTTTGGACCCACTAAACAAAACTATATTTTTCCTCTTTAACTTAAAGAACTTTAAATGCCCTTTTGTATTGTCTGCTGGTTTCTTAGAGCTAAATGCAACCTTGAAATGCTAACCCCCCCCCCCCAGAGTAATGCCTTAGATTTTGTCCGTTCCTGTTTCCTGTAAATGAATTCCTCTGCTGTCTGTATAAACTTGTATAACTGGTGTACAGTATTGGATGAGTGCATCATTGTTCACCTCCTTTCAGCTGGTGACTCTCCCCCCCCCCCCCCCCCACCGCTGTCTGTTGGGTTCCTCCCCTCACCAGCTGATGGAAAAGAATCGCATATTGAAGCAAGATGTTCTGAACCGTACGGACTTCTCTGAAGACAGCTCACTGTTGCGTTTTCTGAGATTTTTTTTCTTTGCATTGTTCACTCGAGTCGCACTGTAAAACCTGCATCGATCCGACCTTTGTACCCTAAGCATGTGTGTGTGTGTGTGTGTGTGTATGCGTGTGCGTGTGTGAGCGTTTTATGCAAAATTAGATATACAAGAGAAGTTACAACCACAGTTATGCAAGTTGTGAACTAATATGGCTTCGCTGATGCTATTTGCCTTGTAAATAAAGAATTCTGTTATTGCATTATTTAACTGAGTGCCTTTTTTTCACGTTGTTGGACATCCGCACATCCTGAATCTAATAGTTGGTATGAGGCATGTTTTGATTGAATTACAGCCTTCAGTTTAGCTGGGGGCATACCTGCCACCAGTTGAAGCGACTTAGACTAAAATAAAGTTAAGCTGTCCTGGTTTAATCTTCCTGACATTTAGGTTCATCGATGATTCGCTGAGCATCAAAAGGACCCCACTGTTGAACGGTGTCCGTCAGGAGAAGGTGTCAAAGGTCATGAAGACATACAGCTAGAAAGTTGAAAACTTGGACACATTTGGGTGTTCCAACAGGACAAAGATCCCAAACACATCAGCTCTGGATTCTGAATAGAAAACGTTGAACTGGAATGGTCTCCCCAAAGCCCCGACATCAGCCAATCCAGGCAGCTCTATGCCAGGAGCTTACTGATCTGAATCTTTGAGGGTAAAATCAAATGTTTCATAGAGAATCCCAATCAGAATTGTCTCTTTCAGCTTGTGCCTTCATGAAAAGAGTCAACAGATGATGGGACTGCTAGTTTATTGTTTGATATAACGCTTTTGCACAGAGAATGGCGTCAGTCATATAAAAAAAACTGAACTAAAACTGCTTAGATGGTCTGATACTGCAGAGCAGCTGGGGTACTGACTGCCAGTAAAGTTCCAGGTTGATGCATCAGGTCTACGATGTAGCGGCGGGGCTGTGAGAGGCTCCGATTGCTGGGATTCTCAGTGAAAAGGACCACTTCATTCCAGGCCCGGTTGTACTCGCCCCGAACAAGAGTGCTGCTCATTTCGATGCAGTCAGCAAGATACTGAAAGTTTCAGAAGAGACAGAACACCTAGAAACTTAAAACTTAAGTAGTGGAAAGAAAACCGCAGTTTTTAACTTCTATGGAGAGTACATTAGCTGATCCTGCGCGGGGACCAGTTGTACCTTGAACAGCAGTGCTCTGTGGCAGTAGATCCCCTTGTTGATCAAACCGATGGGGATAACATTGGACCTGAGCTGAAACTTGAGCTCACTGAGGTGCAGGACCCACGGGAACTCGTGCAGCTTGTCCACCACCACTGCTCCACCCATGGCGTCACTCACAAGCCTGACAAATTCAAAATTTCACAAGTGCTTCAATATGATTTGGTTTTCATGACTTTAAAAATGAGAAAAGTCAGTTACCTTGCCTATCTGGTCTTTTTTTTTTTTTTTATCTCTAGCCCTGCATTTTAGTTATCTGATGGCTTTGTTCATTTCTTACCTGCCCAGTGCAGCGTACTGCTCCGTTTCATCGCTCAGAGGGAAGATAGATTCTTTAGCCTTTTTAACCAACATCTGCAACGAGACATCGTCAGTCGTGCTCCGTGGTTTCTCTGCTGAAGACTCGTCACGTTCAACCTCCTCGTTCTTCTTCCTGTCCAGACGTTAAAAATACAACTCTCCTTTAAAGGGAAAATCTGAGTTTTATATTCCATACGGAGGTTAGGTAAAAAGAACAGCCCTAAGAATGACACTCCACATGAACACACACACACACACACACCTTGGTCTCCCTCTGTCTTTTTTAATGCTAGTGGCTGATTCTGATTGGTTCATTTGTTTCTCTTCTGGCAGATCTGTTTGTCTGCCACTAAAATAAAAGGGGAAAAAAAGGATTACATCGCTGAAATTGTAACTAATTTTTTACTTTTTCTACCTATTTTGTATTTCCTGCAGTCACTGTGATTAAATTATGGAAACTGCAGTTAAAATAAAATGGGAAGTTGTGTTTGTGAATATAGGTAGGAACTGACGGATAAATTGGGGATGATTTCAGATTTAAAAATGAAAATCAGGTGAATTTCGCTCAAATTTACCACAGAATTTTATTTATTTATTTGGTCTTTTATTGTAGAAACTATAAACCCACAACAGAATATGGAAATGTGGACAAATGTTTCCTTTCATCCATGTAAACATGTTGTGTGGACTGATTTATACTCTGCTGTAGTGCCAACAAGAATAATGGGTCGGTGCTGGTTGAGCGGTTCTTCAAACAGTTCCTCTAAAGTCCGAACCCTCTGGCCTGAACAAACCTGCAACCCAAAGAAAGAAATCTTATTAGGTAAACAAGGTGTCCGTCATAAAATATGAAAATGAAACCAAAATGAAATGATTTCTTGTCCAAAAATACATAAACTAACTGAAGCTCTGAGGCAGGAAGAGTTCTGGTTCCATTTTCTAAGTCTAAACATTTTCTCCTGTAAAAACTATTTATCAGATTGTTTTTCCCCCTAAATGTTTGCGAGTGACTTTAAAGTTTGCCTTTGTTCATTTCTGCAAAACAAAGTCAATAAAAGCTGTAGTGGATGCACAGACTTAAGTGTTTTTTACTTACAGTACATTGTATTTTATCAAATACTAAACCCATCCAAGAAGTTGTGACGTTTAACTATAAATAAGAAATGAGTAAAACTGAAAGTAATGAACAGTTCATGGAAACTGTTGCAGAAACCAACATGGAGTCCTTGTGTCTTTCTGACAAAAAATTGGGGTGGATTTACTGAAACCCTGAATATTCACTCAAGAGGCTGCTGTAAAATATCAATTAATGTTTCATAGGTATCAAAAAAAAGGGTCCAAATCCCAGCTGACCCATTCACAAAAACCTTTATTTGGCATAAACTTCGTCATTGTTTTTATTATCTCACCTGGCGTTGTGGTAGATAGGCGTGAAGGCAAACTTCCCTTGGCTGTTTTACCGGTTTTGCTAACAGAAAAAGTTAAATAAACAAGAAACATGGAAGGCATGTCCTTGCTTTTTTTAAACTAATTATTAAGTCAGTTCAATTCAGTTCAGATCAGAAGAAAAGTCTAGTCATACTTCTTTTTTTTTTTTCTTGGTTGCCTCTCAAAGCTCGAGCAGAAAAGAAGAAAAAATAAAGGAGAACGACAGAAAACAAACCTTCCCAGCATCATAAAATCCACCAGTAATGATGTCAGTAGACGTCAACTGTCCCATCAGGCTGAATTTAACCGGTAAGTTGGAGTTAAGCAGGCTGATTATGGCCACGTCACTGAAACGGTTTCTACGATTTGCTGACTGACTGATTTCTTGAAGTATTTCCAGGGCTCTGAGACAAGAAATAAACAAAACTAATCATTTATGTTTAAAATAAAAATCATCGCATATGCTGCCATCTGCTGGCTGTTTCTGACATTACATTTCAGACATTACCAACATGTTTTTGTTTTGTACTTTTACTGAGAAATGCTTCTCTGTCGCTAGTAGTCAACACAAGTTAGTTCAGTTTAGTATTTTTCTTATATGTTTACCCAAATTTGCACATTTCCACTGCAGAGGGTTTATCGCTGGCACAAACATTCACAGCAAAGCAGGCACTGTGCAGCAACTCCCTGTCACTGGAATGCAGCAGATTGACCAGCAGTTGTAGACCTCCAGCTCTTTGTAACTATGCAGGACATGAAGCACATATTAGTTACTAAAATAATAAAGATTTTTAATGATTTCTTTGTGGTTTGATTGCTTTATGAGTTTTGTGGTGATGTAAGAAAACAATAACAGACATAAGAAACCTCAAATGTCACAATATTCTTGTCATTAAACAAACACGAGCCTCGTGGTGAGTCTTAAAACAAACACAAACCTTTGCCCTGGCTTCTGCGTCGCAGGCCAGAACTGCCACACACTGCGTGGCGCTGATCAGGACCTGAGGATCTTTGGACTTCAGGGGCTCAACCAGAGCCTGCATGCCTCCATGGGACAAGATGCTAGATCTGATGAGCTCCTCTCCTGCCATGTTGCAAAGCGTGGCAGCAGAACTGGCCACTGACCCGGGGCAGCTTCCATCCAGCTGCTGGACAAGGATCTCATGGCCCCCTGCCTCAAACACTGCTCTGGAAGACACCATGTTAGCGAACCGACGATAAACTGAACAGCTTTAGTTCTAACTGGTGCCATCCTGCATAATCATACAGAACTTCTGTAACATATATCTGCAGCATTTCTTATTTATCTGACTTGTAAGGAGCAAAACAATAAAAGAAGGTACACTACTTCTGCATTTTTGTTAAATAAATAAATAACACTGTGCAATATGTTTTGTGTTGTTTGCATTTAGGTCATTTTGAACCCTGATATGGCTCAGATGTATTTTTGTAGCTGGTTTTATTACTCTGATCCAAATAAACCCAGAGAACAAGTTAGGTCTTAGATCAGAGTAAACTTTCCCTGATCGATAGCTCTATTAAGGTGGAGATAAGAGCTCACATGGTCAGTTTGGCACTCACAGAGAATTAGGCTGGTTGTTTTGGGTGAGGGTAGAAAGAGTCTGGGTTGCTGCCTCTCTTACTTTAAGGTTCTCACTGCTCAGCAGCTGTACCACTGTGGGGATACAGCCTGAAACACACAAATCCATTTACATTTTGTTTACAATGGGTGTGCTGGCCCCGTTGTAGCTCAGTGACTGTATACGTACGTACCCAGGTCCCTGAAGCCATCTTTGCTGGGTGGGTGGAAGCTCATGGCAGCCACAGCTCGACAGGCAGATGCTTTCACGCTGGCGTCCGCCACAGACAGAAGCTCAGTTAGAACTTTCTCTGCTTCCTGTTCATGGAGAACTTTGCAGCTTTCGGCTACATGTGGATTCATGAGCAACAGGATAAATAAAAAAACATAGCTATTGTTTTAACTTCATCCTGTTTTGTTAGTGTGCTTACAGCTTTGTGCCACGCTGGTGAGACATTTAACTGCAGTGGACTGGATTTCAGGAATGTTGGAAGCGAGGACAAAGTCCATCAACCTCGCCAGTCCTCCATCACTATGGATCTGCTCAACAGCCTCACGGTCACTCAAACAGTTAGACACTACCTGTAAAGCTTCAACATGCAAGTCGCTAAACTCCTGCAAGAAATAAAAAATATATGCAGGAGAACAGGATGAAAATGTAATATTATGAAATACCAAAACAGTTATTGCTGTCGCTTTATTCTTTCCTCCTACTTTAGTTTATTATGACAAAATGACAGAATGAAGACATTTTAACCAAAAGCATCTCTTTCACCTTGTTATGGAGGATGTCCATTAGCTTTTCAAATCCACTCTCGTTTCTGAAGGCGCTGCGTGTGTCTTTATCAGTAGTGACACACTGCAGCGTCTTCAAAGCCAGATGCTGAATGACAGGAAACTCTGATTTCAGCAGATCCAAAAGCGGTGGGATTCCTCCCAACTCATGTACTGCCTGGCGACTTTTGTAGTCCTTCATTCACCAAAACCACAAAAGTTAAAAAAGGAATCGAAAAACAAAACAATGAGGTGTTTAAAAACAAAAAGAGGCAAACTGCTGTAAACTCATAGCAAACTGAGTCGACCTGAACTAGGCTGAAGATGATCTCAAGTGAGTTCTTCTTGACGTCAGGGTCTGAGCTGGATAGGAGTGAAATTAGAGGTGGCAGGCCATTGTTCTCAAAGATCTGGACCCTGCTGATGAAATCCACGGACAGAGACACAAGACACAGGGTTGCAAACTCGTGAAGCACTGTATCCTCTGAGGCAAAAAAATAAATAAATAAAACAAATGTAAAAATACAGCAATACATGATATAATAAGAGTTTATTGCTTTTATTGTGACTGCCTTAAAAATACTGAGTGCCTCCAATATGTGTGAGTGCTGAAATACAAATTACTCACCTTGACGTGAGAGTTTTTCTACAATTGATGGAATGACATTTAGTTTTTTCAAAGCACTGCTTACGTCACCTTTCAAATAAAACATGAGAAAAACTCACTGTAGTAACTCAAAGTGAGGCCATCCATCAGCTCACTTAATTTGTTAAACCAATAAAACTAAATTCTGAGTCTTATCCCACAGAGTAATCCATCTTCCATGCAAATAAACGGTCAAGAAACTTTACTGCTAATTGCTACAGCCAGGTATTTGCATTACTTGTATCGTTAATCATCAGAATTTATTGCAAAGTCTTTGTCATAAGACATACCATTGGTGGCCATGATGCCCAGAGCCATGAAGGCATTGCCTCTGACCAGTTTGTTGTTGTGATTAATGAGCCTGCAGAGGGGCTCCAAGGCTCCAAGTGCCAACAGAGAAACCTTATTCTCATCTCCTAACAACAGGGGGAGATGGTGAACAACAAAACTCAGCAAACAAACTTGGTGAGGAGGTGGAAACAGACACTAACATGTCATTGCAAAGCATTTTGGGATAAATTTGGCTTAAAGTACGTAAATAAAGTCAGGCAAAGTCAATGTAAATTCAGTTTAGAGTAGTTTACAAAAAACCCTAATAGGTTCTAGGGTATTTTGCTGTACCTTTTTCTGCAAAGGTGCGGATTACTTCACATGCTTTCACTAGTATGTCCTCCTCTGGAGAGTTCAACAGCAACACTGCTGTTGCTGGGGTTTTTATCTCCACAGGTAGGGGCTCAAACTGAGAGTAGAGGGAGAAGAGTTATTATGGTACAGTCATCATGGATAACTATACCAAATATGGGGCCAAACTACAGCCATCTGTGTCAATTTTCAGAAAACATACAGTATAATTATTAGGCTAGTTGAGTTAGCTTTATGGGTAAAGGTGAAAAGGTATTTTATTTCCTACCGGTTCATTGCATGGAGTTTTACTATCCTTCGCCGACTTTCTTCCCATTTTGTTGTCTAAAGAAAAAACAGAATTAACTGATAACTTAAAGCCGTTCAGTAGCTGTTCAATACAGCTTTACTGAAATAAACTCATAAAGCTAAACCCCAAAGCTAATGCTATGCTAGCACTGTTCACCAGTGACGCTTAAAAACAAAATCTAATTTAATTTTACCGTCTTAAATGTTCACTGTGACTTATCCTCACTGCCCAATCTAAGAAGAGACCTGTTTCAAACTTAAAATTAACGCACTTATCATCGATCTCAAGAAGCGGACAGTTTGTTCAAAGTTTTGTAAAAAAAAAAAAAAAAGGAAGTTGACGCCGGGGGTTGCTAGGCAACGAGTCCCTCGCCGGGGATAAAATAAATAAAGGTTTAAACATTTATCCGTGCGAGTCCTGCATTGAACCCCAGAAATAATTTCAAACATGATTGTTCAACCATTACGCAGGCTGTGTCCATGTTGCGATGCAAATAGCCTCTCAGCAATTTAAGTACAAAAACTACCTGTTACTATGGATACGCTTCGGCGCATGCGTAGTTTGCGCACCGTGACAGCAGAAAGAGCAAAAAAGCGTGTCAGATTTAAACAGAAGAAAAAGTCAGATAAACCAGACTTATCAAAGTTTGTCAAAGTTGCAAATCAGACTTTTTTTTTGTTACATAAGTGCTGAAGTTGATGAGTTGGTTTGTCAAAAATAAAATATTTATCCGCAAACAGTTTTGACTCATCGGTGCCAAGTCTCTGTTGTGTTTTTAGTTGTAACAATAAACATGAACAACGTCAAGTTTAATTTCACTACTTTAGTTTAATTATTTGTTTTAAAAAGGCAAACTTGAAAATCCAAATATTTGTGTGGCTTGGTTCATGAAGGCCCTATTAAGACCATAACAACTTCTATAAACATGTTTCTCATAACCCTAAATGTCCACTTAAATGAATTCAGCAGCTCTGTGAATTCAGGCTATAGATTTAAAAGTTTGTCCTTTACTGCCCTGTCTAAATACTGAGCACCTGCCCCTTTAAAGCCTGCTGCCTGCAGGAAGATGTATTGAGATGCATGAGCTGCTTCTCGGCCAATGGAAGCCAAGAGGAAGCTGAGGAGCATCATCTTCATCAGACATGCTGGTGTAAACCCGATGGGTGCCCTCAGATGACCACACAGAGCCACACACAGGCAGCAGGACACAGACTGATGCTCCAGAAGTTTCATTTGGCACATTTCGGGTTGTCACTGAAACGACTCTGATTCATTTCAGGAGGTAAGTTTGTTTTGCATCTGATGAAAAAAAATAAATAAAAATGTTATGAAGCGACTCTCATTAGCTGGTCATTTGTCTTAGATAACCTTTTTTATAAGAAAAGAGAAAAGTTTAAGTCAACACCAAAAACTAAATTACGCACAGAGCCGGACGCACTCCATTCTTTATACGCATTTCTCTTTCTTTCCTCGCGCGTTCCTTAAATTAGTGTCAAAGTCTATAAAATGCTTCATTAATGCTGACCTCTGCTCCGAGCTGGCTGTTCTCTGATTGGTGTCATGACCCTCGTTTGTCTCTCTATTTACTAGCTGATTGGAAAGCAGTTTTGTTTTTTTCTAAACACATGTTTAAACCAGGTGGTGTGTGTGACCTCTCATCTGGAAATATTGCAAAATCGGCTGTCCAATTTTTACTGCGGATGCCTTTCATTTGCACCCTCTCCAAGAGCTTTGGTCAATATTTTCTCAACACGATTAATATGTTAGGTTTAGATTAGAAAATCATACCTCCACACCTGGTGCAGTGAAGTATATCACAGGTGTGTTTTTTTTTTTTTTTTAACTCGCCCTCTCTTCCTTCCTTCTCTTTTTCTCGTCCATTAAGAAAACAAAATCCCCACTGAGCCTTTCCTCCACCCTCCGTGCTGTCATGTCCCTCTCCAGCATCCCTGTCATGCTGAAGGACAGTCCAGCCCGGGGCTTCTTCCCCAGCCCGCATCCCTACATCTTCCCGGGGACGCACAGCCTGCCCCACCCGCTCAAGTCGCTCGGTCGGCTGGTGTCGGACACCTCCCTGCCCCTCGGCCTTCCCGGCGGCGCCTTCCTGAACCAGGGCGGCCCGGTTCTTCACGAGCACATGATGCTGAGCGCGTTCCCGTACAACCCGAGCCAGATGTTGGCCGGACACGCGCTGTTCTCCAAGCCGGAGGAGCTGGCCGCGGTGGTGACGGAGCACGCAGCCGGCCCGCTGTCCGCGGACTTCAGCAGCCCGGCCAGCGAGAGGTCTTCATGCGGCTCTTCCTCTTCCTCCAAGGAGAGCTTGTTCGGCCTGCAGGGCGCACATCTGTCTCCGGAGAAAAAGGCCACAGCTTATAACTTCAGTGAGGACGAGCTGTTCCTGGTGCTGTATGGGTACTCCAGCGGGCAGGAGCGCAGCGTCGGGCACGCCATATCAGGAGTGACCCTGCCGGGAAACCCAGGTGATCCAATCAGATGAGTTTTTAATGTCAAATAAATACAAATGCATCCGTTTGATCAAATAATATTATCTCATCTTCTTGTTGCTTAACATTTTTTGCTTGTTTTCTCAGCTTCTGAATCTCACATTCCACTCGACAAAGAAACCCTTGAACTCCCAGAAGGTAAGATAAACCTTTTATTAATATAAATTGTGGTCTGCCTCTCGGGGTTGATCTTTAACTCCGTGTTGCAGGGTTAATTATCCTCCAGGCTTCTTGGGGAAGCGCTTCCCACTGTGGGGTTTTCACGGATAAAAGCAGCATCCCCAAAGGCGCGCGTTTCGGACCTTTCCGGGGGAAACTGGTCAACACCAGCGAGATAAAAACAAATGATGACAACACGTTAATGTGGGAGGTGATTCTTTATTTTCTTTACTTCTTATATATTTAATTTTTTGCGGCTTCATGTCTGTCATAAAAACTCAGCTGATCCTCCTCCAGGTGTTTGAGAACGGCCGGCTGAGTCACTTCGTGGACGGCCGAGGCGCGTCCGGAAACTGGATGTCTTTGGTGAAGTGCGCCCGGTTCCCGGAGGAGCAGAACCTGACCGCGGTGCAGGTCCAGGGGCAGATTTTCTACGAGGCCTGCAAAGAGATCGGCCCGGGCCAGGAGCTCCTGGTGTGGTACGGAGACTGCTACACGCAGTTCCTCGGGATCCCGCTCACCCTGAAGTACCCCAAAGAGGACGGCAACGCGGCCCCCCCCACCGAAGGTCGGAATCTACACGCAGATCTCGGGGTATGTTGTAATTTTCACCCCCTTAAATGCGTTTGTTTTGTCTCCAGATGCTGGGGAGGGCTTCAAGTGCGACAGATGCGGGAAGGTGTTTGCCTACAAGTACTACAGAGACAAACACCTGAAGTACACGCGCTGCGTGGACCAGGGGGACCGGAAGTTCCCCTGTCATCTGTGCAACAGATCGTTCGAGAAGAGGGACAGGTTGCGGATCCACATTCTGCACGTGCACGAAAAACACAGACCTCACAAGGTACTAAAGCAGCACGCGCGCTGTCATTTGCGGGATGTTGGTGCTGAAGGGACAGCTCCCAGGAGCCAGACTTTTTATGGTTTAGGGACTATTAATGTAAATATATCTTTATATTTTATTGTGCAATATAAAGTGCAATGCCATAATTTGTGTAATAAACGAAACTAAATTAAATGAAATGATGTTCTGTTGAGCCTTAAAGGTAAATAGTCTCTAAGGCACCAGATATAGCATCGTTAACTATCCTTTTCTCATATAGAATTCAACAAAAAAATATTTTTTTTCTCTATTCCAAATGATGACTGATTAAAATTTGTCTTTTAAACGCAGTGCTCAGTTTGTGGGAAGAGTTTCTCTCAGTCTTCCAGCCTCAACAAACACATGCGTGTGCACTCCGGAGAGCGGCCTTATAAGTGTGTCTACTGCAACAAGGTATAAAAAACATTTATTTTATTTATATCAATGTCTAATAGTTTAACTTGAATGCATTAGATATTAATATTTCAGTCTGGTCCCGTAGAATAGTCTAGAAACAGGTCAGGTTTATGAACTTACCCATTTGGGAGTTTAGACTTAGTTTCAGGAAGCAGAGAGAGGACATGCATAGAAATGCATTTTCACTTATTTATGATTATTATTCACACACACACACACACACATATATATATATGAAAAAAATAACAAAAATTAATAACAGAAGGCATAGTCGCAGAACATAATAACAGCATATGGTCGTTCTCGGCTTCCGTAATTTTACACCATTTCAGGAAGTGTTGTACTCTACTTTGAGTTTTCGCCCTGAACATAAACGGTGTTTTGTGTGTTGTGTCACCGCGAAGAAATAGGAATGAGCAGAAATAATAACAAAGGTTTTATTGTTTTACTGTGACTAAATATCTGAACAAGTATCGAATTAAAAATCGTCTGCTTTAAATTTGAATTCAGGTTTGCTAGCTGCAGCATGCTAGCCGAGGTGGTCTAATAAAACGTTTATTTTTTTTAACAATAAATAGCTTTTTTTTTTTAACATGAGTCTCTTCTATAGTAATTTACTCTCTTGTTTCACGGTGTTTTGTTGTTGGCACGAGCCTCCAGTCATTGCCCCACACACACGAGACACTTAGTTGCTAATTACCTCCAGATGCACACCCAGACTTTTGTGCTTCGAGGTTTTTGCTTTAAATTTATGACCCCGGAAGGAGCAAAGCCGCTTTGTTGGACTTTTCTAATTGTTTTGCACGAGTCGCAACCTGGGTTCGAACCCGCGACCTCAGGATTACCAGACATCGAGCTTCGGATAATTGAACTCCGTAGGCCCATAACGCGGTTATATTAGGATATGAGAATAAGACAATATAGATATAATTTTTTATTATTGTGAACCCTTTTCCCCTTTAGGCCTTCACCGCCTCCAGCATCTTGCGCACACACATCCGGCAGCACTCCGGCGAGAGGCCCTTCAAGTGCAAACACTGCGGGAAGGCCTTCGCCTCCCACGCGGCCCACGACAGCCACGTCCGCCGGACCCACGCCAGGGACAAGCCGTACCAGTGCGAGCTGTGCGGGGCGTCCTTCCAGGAGGAGCAGGAGCTGAAACAGCACCAGAAAATCCACAAAAGTAAGAGAATACAGGAGGAAATACACGCATGTCAGCATTAACATCGTCTGTTTTAATTGTTTTGTTATAAAATTTTAATCTTAATTTAAATTTGAAGCCCTAACTAGAAGTTAAATAAATGTCGCAATTTTATTATTGGTGTAAAAGAGGAAACAGGAATTAGTATTTGCC
>JAOXNZ010000098.1:16221814-16236750 GCA_028566095.1 Kryptolebias brasiliensis | reverse complement strand
TACATTCGCCTCAGAGACATCAGGTTCCCTGCAGGCTTTATGTCAGAGCCACACTTCCAGGCAGGTGCATTCCCTTTCATAAAACAAAGTCAGTTTTTTTAAATTACTGTCATTCCTTTCATCCTTCTGTCTGTGATTCTGTCCAGATTTCCTTCAACCTTAGGCTGATTAGCAGGAGTGGTTCTGTTAGTTTGGTTAGATGGTAATTAGTGGGATGAGCTGAGCACAAGGATCCTCTTTAGGGGTTAAGAAAACAACCGAGCTTCTCTGGCCTTTAAAAATGTCAACGCTTGTCATCAGGCTAGTTTGACAATTAAAAAAGTGCTCTTTTTGACTTGTCCATGACTCATCCAGGTTAGTGAAAAGGATGTTACAATCTTCTCAGTCTCTTATTATCAACAGCTGTTGCAAAAACTTACCAAATTAAAAGAAACTTATTGACATGTGAGCATAACCCATCTGATGAGCATGCAAGCAATGATATTTGAAGATCTTTTTGAGTCTACTTGGGCCAAAGTATGCAGCACAGGGGGTCGAACCTTTCTTCCCTGTAACAGATGAAGTTTTGTGGGGGTGCTGAGGTGATGATCACTGCGGCCCAAGGGCCTGAAAACACACACATACTTCAGTTAAGCCTCTAAAGAGCAATTATTCCATTCATATGGAGGTAATTGTCTTCCATGATTATAAAATGTTTATCAGTCCCTTTTTAACATTGTCGAGGCTGTGTGGCTCTTGGAGGAAGGCAAAGCCCCTCGGGGTATGATCATTTCCATATGTTTTAGAGGAACTGAGGAGATCGTGAAACATCTCACTGTTTACAGTAAACTTCATGTCTCTCCTGGATTTACTAAAAACTAAATAATTGCTGCTGATACCCGAAAAACCTCTGCCTTCAACTGTAAACTGTTAGATAAACCGGATGTTCATCTTGCATGTAATTTAATTTTCTGTTCAGACTTTGAGCTGTAAAAATGATTTTTTTTCATCTTTTATTTTGAACACTCACAAGCTTGTCAGTCTTGCAGGAAGTGACCCTGGCTCCAGCAGATGTGTTACAGCTAGCTGCTGCCGCCACTGTTTTCTCTGTGTGATTTGATCTGATTATATTACTTAGCTTCACCTCAAATTTTCAAATGACTTTTAAAGTCACATAGAGTTAATTAAAATAAGATACATGTAATTTTTTTCAGAGGGGCGCTCTCTGTAATCAAGCTTCATGCTATCAGTGTTAAAGATCTTCCACTGGGAAGGAAGCTGTTCTGCTCTTTTCTTTACAAGCTGCATATTTGTTAATGTCCTCGTGATTTATTAGGAAAGGGACATTCAGTCAGTCTTTGTCATGGAGGACCTTGTGCATCAGTTTACCAACCAGGCTCTTGGAGGATGGGCTGAAAGTAGGAGGGGGGAGTGAGGAGTTTTGCATAAGCATGGGGACCAATCTGCTAAGATTGCTCTGCACAGCGAGGGGTCCTCCATTGACTTATATTAAGACCAGGGTCTTTATTTGGCCTCCCTTGCACTTTTTCCCCCACAATTACTGCCCCACCTTTCTGCCCTGATCTGCTGCCTTTTATTCACATGCATCAGTTGCAAAGTTTCCAGCTGCAAACTCCTCTGAACGGGTTAACTAATTAAGGGTGTAGTCCCAGCTGCAGACCGGGGAGCCTGTTCACAACACAAGAATGTTGAAAAGAAGCACAAAGAGGACGGCTGCTTTAAAGGGATTCCTTCTCTGTAAGCAGAATGTGATAAAACAGTGCCACAGAGGGTTATAGCTCAAGCATAGAGTCCTAGATCTCTGCGTGCTGTTGTGAAGCCATTAGCTGATGAAGCCACACAAGTCAGTCACAACAGAATTGTTTCCTAAATTTAAAAATAAAATGAAGGTTTCTTAAAATACCAGGATTGCCGGGAATTACTCCCTTTCCACGTAAAGCTACATTACCCTCAGATGTCCAGGAAATCTTATTATCACTCTGAGTTCCAGTTACAGATGCAAACACCTCAGTGTTTGCCAATATTACACTTTCCCGACATATAATAGTCAAGGCTACGTACAAGGAGAAAAAAAACAAAACATGCTTCTTAGGTCTGATTTATGGGGGATGGGGACGCACTGTACATTCACAAACATACATGTCTGTGTGAGTTTCTTCCTTTTAACAGGCAGACAGCGCTTCATTAGGGATTCCTGTAATGTCAGTAAGGTTGGGATGGTTTAACAGGAAGAGTGTGGGATGGAGCGGGGTGGAGGGGTGGAGGGGCCCAAGGACATGGGGCTTGTGGAGCAGGCTGCAGATGATAATAATGAGGAAGATGATTAGATCATCCCTCATCAGCTGACAGAAGGATTTTATCTATAGGCATTAAAGACAAAATGATGTCCTGTTTGTTAGTTTCCACCAATAAGACAAGATCAGCAATATAAAATGCTTTTAGAAATTTTTTCATGCTCACTTTGAGAAGCTCACTAGTCAGCCCTCTCAAAATTGACACGGTTTACAGAGACAGCTTAATCATAATGAAGATTTAAGATCCAATAAATCTCAGTTCCTACTTTGTGCCGGTTGAGGTCATAGTGGGAAAGGCGGCCATGCACATGTGGTATAAGTAGGAATTAAGTTTTTATTTGTATAGCAACTATTCATGCAAATAAAATCACCAAATCATTTGAATATAAGGAAAAAAGAATCAGTGTTAGAGCAAAACCGAATGATTAAAATATTTACATTTGAAAATGCAATAAAATCAACACAAAACAGTTAAAACAAGAAAACCAAATTTTGAATTAAAGGTCTATGCTTGTATTTCATACCAGAGTTTTAAACTAAAATCATCAACAATATAGCCAATTTGGTCAAATGACATCATGTGCAATACTGCAATATCTCATTACATGCTTTGGGAAGGAGGACTTAAAATCACCTCTAATAGAGTCAGGAAACCAGTACAGAACAGCTACAGCTGGCCTGATACGCTCTCTCCTCTTTTTTTAATAAAGCTTAGCATGAACTGTGGGAGCAAATCAAAGAAAACTCAGAAAAATCAAACTAGCAACCTTCTTACTGTGAGGACACGTGAGACTACAGGACATGGGAGTGTTTTGTGGCAAAGGTCTAATATGTTGGTGGAAATGAGGTCAAACAGCTCAGAGGTCTGAAAGACAATAAAACACAGGTTGTTTGTTCAGTCCCACAATTTGCACACTTAAGGTCTAAACTATAGTGCAACAAAACTCTATTTTTTTTTACAAAAACATGTCTAAAGACAAAAATGTGTCCTTTTTTAAATCTCTTCTTATGATTTAATGAACACATCAGGATGACAGAAGCAGCAGAACTCCAGCCAGAACTACTGTCACTGGTAACAATCTGACAATATTTAGTGGAAAGCGCCACCTGCTGGTCATCTTTTGAAATACAAGCATTCTGCAGCTCTTGGTTTCACTGCAGTGGATTGAACACTAGGGGGCGGTGTTGCATTTCTGTTTCCTGAGGGTTCGGCTGAAAATTACACTCTACATCTATTAACTGTCTAAAAGATCATTTCTGAGGCAAAAAGCCAGTCTCCAAATCTTATGTGCTTTTCTTCGTGTTACACTGGGTTATAATTCCTCTGACTGAGGAAATAACTAACAGAATAATCAATTTCTGTGTAAAACTGCCATGGATGATGCCAAATAATATTGATAGTTTAAAGAGGTTTAATTTCCGACACCGCAGATGAAACAAACTGTTTTACTGCCACTTTATTTGGAGAGTGGGTATTTATGCTGTTGTAAATATCTTTCTACACCTAAATATGTTGTATTTTGTTGTTTGGGTGGCATTTCTTCCAAATAAAGCTGTGCTGAATTCCATTCGAACAAATTCTGGAAAGCAGTGGTCGTGTTAACCTTTAGAAAAGGCCTCCCGTGTCATTTGTAAGTTCTCCATATGCTCTCTAAGTTTGAGCAGAAAGGTCATGAGGCTAACTAAATGTCTCCGGCTCACAGGAGAAGTTTGCTGTTCTGTCTAAATCAGTGGCATTTGGCTCCCAGAATAAAACCTGCTGTGGGCCAAAACTCATTTTTTAGTTCCTTTTTGAACTTCTACAAATCCTTACACTTTACTGAAACCTACTGGAGATTTTTACACAAGACTGAGTTATTTTTACAGTCCCCCATATTCACACTAACAGTGTGAACGTCAACACTCGCAGTTTTCCTGTTTGGTTTCTTCTCAGCTTAATCAGGAATAATTTGTTCTAACCTTTAGTATTTATAACTTTTATACTTTTTAAATTATTTAACTTTATTTACAAAAACTGCTTTTAGAAACACATTGTTTCTAATTTTAGCTTTTAGTCACAGTGTTGCAAATTTGAGCTTTTTGCAATTTTAGCTACAGTTTTGCCTTTTGTGGCTTTTAGCTACAGCATTTAAATAAGGTTTTGCTTAGCAACTATTTAGGCATATTTAGCTTTTAGCTATAATTTGGTCATTTTAATGTTTAGCTATGGTTTGCTAATTTTAGCTTTTAGCCAATGGTTTTCTTACTTTAGCTTTTTGCTGTTTTGCTAATATATTGACTTTACCTAAAATTTTGCAACTTTCAGCTTCAGTTTTGCTCATTTTAGCTGTTAGTTGCTATTTTGAGCCTTTTAGCATTTAAATAAACTTTTGTTACATTTTTACTTTAGCAACTGTTTAGGTACATTTAGCTTTTAGCTATGGTTTAGCTAATTTTAGCTTTTTGCTTCTGTTTTTCTTGTTTTAGCTCATTTTTGCTTTCAGCTACAATTTTGCCAAATTGAGCTTTTAGCCATAGTTTTACTAATTTTAGCTTTTAGTCATAGTGTTGCGAATTTGAGCTTTTTGCAATTTTAGCTACAGTTTTAACTTTTAGCTATTGTTTTGCTAATTTTAGGTTTTAGCTAAAATTTGGTCATTTTAGCATTTAGTAGCTGTTTCAGTACATTTAGGTTTTTGCTGTTGTTTTGCTCATTTTAGCCATGATTTTGCTAATTTGCGACGTTGTTCACTTTAACTTTTATCTACTGTTGTGCTGATTTTTAGCTTTCATCTACCTCTGAAAGCTAAAAAAAAATACATCAGCTGACGTTTCATTCTTCAACAAGTTCCAGCAAAGTGTCTCAGCTCTCAACATCTTCACAGAAAATACCCTTTCTCTAGTTTGAAATGAAAACTGTCAAGGTAGAAAAACAACTAGAGCTCTAAACGTTTTGATGAACACCAGGTTTGGTTAATTTCTATATTTCTATCAGCTCTAATTATTCTGTCTCTCTTACCTGAGTTGCCATAAAATGGCCTCTGTCTCCCTGCAGATGTGCTGCAACATCGCTGCAGTGTTTGAAGCTGCTAAGTAATTCCTACATGCCTGAACGCTGATGCTTCTTGGGGTTTGTGTTATTGATCATCTTGTTGCTGAAAGCCAAAGATGACAACCTGCTGAATGAAGTCGACAAAAGCTTGCAACGGACCGTGACGCACGTCATTGATTCCCTCTGACTGACTCTTCCAGTAGGAGCAAGTGGACAACTCTGGAGCTCTGGGTGTAAAAAAAAACAAAAAAAAACAAAAAAAGAAAAGTTCTTATTGGTGAAGACACACAAACTGAATGTGGGGTGATGAAACAGAGATTAAGTGTTGCTCCAAGAAAAAAAAAAAAGCATCAGAATGAGAAAAGGTGATTGATCTTCAAGTGGAGGAAATTAATGAATCAGTGTCCTTGGAGGGAGCTATTCATCCATCTCTGTGAGTGGAGGTGCTGCATCAAAAACACAAGATGTGCTATTATCCAAAACTACATCTTTATCATCACTGACCTCTGATGGTGAAATGGCGAGGGGGTGTGTGTTTGTTAGCAAAATATCTAACACTAGACATGATAAAACCAACAGAAAGTAATCATTGGCTGTACATCTACAATTAATTAGCTTTTTGAGTCAACCCAATCAGGAAGCAATTAACTGAAGATATGCTGATCAATATTACAAGTAAATCTGGCTTCTTTGATATAAAATATAAAAACAAATGGCTTTTGCACAGTATTGTGTATCAGCAGTAACCCTTTGGGCATGTTTCAACAGAGGCAGGCTGGTATTATTGTGCATTTGGTGTTGGTTTGTTGCGTCAGAGACAGCCGGGCACAGATCCTATTGTCTGCAAGAGCCAGCGACCACTGACCGGCCACTGGGCCCCAGCTGTCCACATGACGTAACGCACCTAAAGAGCCACCGAATGGGCCGAAATGCATGCTGGGACATGAAGTCGCTCAGTCGGCGTAAACCAGGTTATAACAGAGGGCAAAGAAAAGGAATGCGGTCCCGTTTTTAGCCCCGTTTGTTGCGGCTTCTTCTACACTTGAGTATCGCTGTTGCTTAATTTTGTTTTTGCCGTTAATTAAACCGGGACTTAAAGGCAAACCCGCGAAGAAAACTACAAGTCCCAACGTGACAGGTGTGAAAAACAATTTAGCCCTTCGAGGCTAAGCAGTTGTAAATGTGAATTATCCGAAGCGTGCTTGGAATCTTTGTTTATTTGCGGCAAACTGTGACCACAAAAAGATTTATATGTGATTTAAATGCCCAATTCTTTAATGTTTTGTATGAGTAAAATAAAATATGGATATAGGATTTGCTAATCTTAAAAATGAGTAGAGTTTATGACTATGAACAAACATGTCGTCCAAAATATCTTTCTTTCCCAAAATATAAATTAGATTTTTAATTAATGTTGATTCAATACGTGAGTGTTGCCGTGTAAAATTAAAGTTTGGGTGTTTTTTTTGCTACTTTGTCGTCGTTCTGAGGTGTGGCGTTTGAAATTTCCGACGGTCGTGAAGTGGTTGTCCACCTCCTCGCGCGGCGGCGGTTATCCGCATCGAACGGGCTTCATTCAGCGCGTGGCCGCTGCGCGGAGAACAACAGGCTACCTCTCAGTCAGTCCGCCGGTCCGTGTGTGAGTATCACCGCATCTTTCCTAACTTCTGTCACATCTCGGATTTCCGTCGTTCTTCTCGACGCCGCTTCTTTGTTCCCAAAATTCACTCGAGACCACATTTATGTTCAAAGTTACATGGAGACGTTTGAGAGCATCGCGGTCTTTTGTTCTCTTTATGTAGTCCTAACTAAAAAGCAGGATTTTCTCTTAAATATCGACCCCGTTGTTTGTTTGTGTTGTCTATTTTTTTTCATGTAGAATATTCTATTTTGCTGTATTTTGTTTTTCTTTGTTGACATGCTGTGATAACAAAACAACATGATTGAGAGGGTGTTTAATTTTTATATTGTGTCCCCGTTTTATTCTTTCCAGGATGCTTCACATCTGTGGGACGAAGTAAAATTGAGAGAGCTCTGAAGCAAGGTTGCCATCAAACAAATAGTCATGAGATCAACGTGTGACATCACCTTTTTCTAATTGATAGCCAGTCAATTTATGGCAAACAAAAACAAAATACTCCACAGACAATCTCAAGTGTTTGGAACAAGTGATGTTCTACTATAGTCTGTCAAGACAGCACTGTTGAAGGATGTCAGGGGCCCAAAGTTTTTGATTTTGCAGCTTTGTTCAGAGAAATGTGGAATAAACCAGAGAAAAGCGGAGTTCAGTCTGCTTCAGTCCTGCTGGCCTGGCAGTCTTTCCTCTGTCTCCTAGCCCTGCAGGAGCTCCACGGTGTCCCCAGGTGCACCTGTTACTGACGGACTTGTCACCATTGGCCACCGGGGTTAAAACTCCATCATGACCACAACCTCATCAGACAACGACGAAACCCGGAGTGATCTGTCTGCGTCCGTGAGGATCCAGGAGATTCAAGACCTGTACATGGACGAAGAGAACTGCTTCAAGTCCAAGAGTTTACCCATCCTGATTGGACCTGCCGAGCCTCAGCTGGTCAACACCACCTGGACCTGTGTGGCTATGGAGGAAAGCAGAGTTCTCCAGCTGAAAACCCCGGACTCCAGCCAAGCCGAGTCCCCCTCCTCCTGGACAGACTTCTCCCCCTCTGTCTCCAGCATGGTGGGGCTCAGCAGGTCCGTACCAGCAGAAGGCCACAGGCCTGCAGGTTCCAGAGGCAAAACACTTGGCTTCTCATTTACCCGCTTCATCCACATCCCAGCGAGGAAGTATGTGCAGGTCATACTCAGCGATTCACGCTGCTTCTTGTTCTGCATGTGCTACCTGACCTTCATCCAGTCCCTGATGGTTTCGGGCTACCTGAGCAGTGTCATCACAACCATTGAGAAGCGCTACAGTCTGCGAAGCTCCGAGTCCGGCTTGCTGGTGAGTTGCTTCGACATCGGCAGCCTGCTGGTGGTCGTCTTCATCTCCTACTTTGGCGGCAGGGGTCAGAGGCCCCGCTGGCTGGCCGTGGGTGGCGTTGTGATCGCTGTTGGAGCGGCGCTGTTTTCCCTGCCGCACTTCATCTCACCGCCCTACCAGATCCAAGAGATGAACTCCTCAACGGGCCACGAAGGCCTCTGTCAGAGCGAGAACAACAGCGGGCGAGAGCTGCTCGACGCGTCATCTTGCCCTCGCGACCAGGAGGGCAATGAGCACAACCTGTACGTGGCGCTGTTCATTTGTGCCCAGATACTCGTGGGCATGGGGTCTACGCCAATCTACACCCTGGGGCCCACCTACCTGGACGACAACGTGAAAAAAGAGAACGCATCTCTCTATCTAGGTAAGCCAAGAGATAGATGAATCCCACCTAAAATCACTGTAGTCAGAAAATAAATCTTTTAATCCATACTTTGTTGTTCATGAGCAACATTTGCAGAAACAAAGGAATTATGTCACAGCACAAAGCAATCAGATGATTTACAGAGTTCAAACATTATGAATTTGTTTAGTAAAGTAGCTAAAGCAGAGTGTATTTATTCAATCTTGCTTCACAGCAGAAATAATGCGGCTCTGAAAGCATACGCTCCGTATGAGACTGAGTTTTTGTCCATTAAGAAGAGGACTGGCTTGTTAGATTTGAGTGCAGTGTGAGCATGCTTGTTGTCAAAGAGTTTATCCTCTGTAGTTTTGGTTTAATCTCCATGGCATGCAACCTTTGCACCACGCAGAGGTGAATACAGACTGCAAAGTCAACCCCGGACTGGAGGCACGTGAGTCGGACGGGACATGTAGAGAGGAGCAAAACTGGGTTGCTTATGATTAATGTGGAAGAACTGTCTGCTTTTATGTGTATTATACCACTGTGTTGGTAGGTCTACGCACAAAGGGCGGACGGCCTTAATAAAACTCACTCTCATGTTTAACCAGAACTGACAGGACTCTTGTGTTTTAAAATGTTAGCAGGTTGTTTTCTCTTGTTTCCTGTTGTTGTATTCCTTCCTTAAAACACTGACATTCCTTCACATAGCACATCCCTAAATTATTTGCTGTGCTGGATCATTGCAGTGTGTTCAGATTGCTTGGCTGCACACCGTCTACTCCTAATAGTTTGTGAAGAAGATTGTTATTACAGATTTAATCTTTTCCGTGTGTCTGTCTTGGTTTTGCTGTTGGATTACTCAGACATGGGGCACCCCCACAATCTGCATCCACACAGATGGCTGCTTGTCGAATAACCTTTGTGTTCGGGCTGCAACTTTTTTCTGTCATCATTCAATCAATTCAGACATTTTTTTGTGATGTTTTATACAAAACCTGAGAAAGCATTAATAAAGAAGCGATTAACATCCACATTTTGACATAATCTTAAAATTTTAGGGCTGGGAACGTTTCTCGGCATTTACATCAGTGTTGATGCTGCACCCCTCAATTCAATGTTCCACAATGCTGAGACCGAGTATTGATCAGATCCCTGCGTCACAGGGAGCCAATGCAGCACGGCTATTGAAACTGCCACAGAAACAATGACAATGAGCTCCTCGGGCATATTTGTTTCTCTGCTCTCACCTTGGTAAGGCGCTCCAGAGGAACTGCATCGACCACTGAAAGGCTCATTGAGCCGTCACAGTCGAGACAACCCCCCCCTCGTTCAGGTTTCCACTGGCTCCAGTGACCTTGATGGTTGTTTCAGATGACTCGTGGGAGAGATCACCTCTTTCCTTCCTGTGGAGCAGTGTTTGGGGAAACACAAACATGTTCTCACATGGCCGAGAGAGCAGATATGTCAGGAGGAAAACGTCCTTGATTTGTGTTGCAGATACTCGGATTACCATGGTAACTAGATGTGGCAGTACATTCAAGTATGAACTTTTCAAGTCTAGGACGACTTACTGTTTTTGTTTAAATGAGACCACATATCCTTTTCATGTAATTCCTGTTCAATCAGAACTCTTTAAACCTTTTTCAGTGTTTCTCCAAATTAATTCATCATATAGGTTACGCATATTCAGAGATTCTCCCCTCAAGTCTTCCTCAATGTGGCTAGTTTTAACCTTTTTCTTAATTTGCGAGAATGTGCCTGCTTTTGTAGGACAATGCAGTTAATATTGAGGGGTACTTCTTGGGTCCTTGGAGAAACACAAATCATGTACATGTTCAGATATCGGGATGATTTCAGTGGATGCAAGGCGAGCACGCAGTTCTTTCTCACAGTGTTTCCCACCAAACCCACGTCAATGAGGTCATATTTGTAATAGACACATCTGTAATCAACATCTTCTACTTTGTGGTTAGAGAAAACAGTTTAATCTTTGCATGCTTTGTAGGATTTTGTGTTTTTTGCCTTCCATAATATTTCTTTTCCACTTGTCTGTGCTTCTTAACCATTTGTCTTCTGTTTTGACCTCAGAAGAACTCTCAGATCTGAACGATCAATAAATATGTTTCTTGTCATTGAGCTCTTGATTTATTCCCGCTTTTGGACAGTGGCTGTGACCTGTGGTTGTAAGTGAAGGTGTGATGGCGTCTGTGATTTACAAGTGAATGATGCTGACAAGCTGTTCTCAACGTGGGATGACATGAAAGATTAGGTCTCAAAAGGGCTGTGCACTGTGTCTGTTACCGCACAGAGTGGTTATACATAAACGCAGCCCTTCTTAATGCCTTGTTCTTAATGTGTAACCTTTTAAGGTCTAGACTGTTCAGTCTCATTGCTTTGCAGAGGTGGGAATAGCTTCCCTCTACATGCAGGAAATGGTTAATGGATCTCTCTTGGCTGACAGACCCATAGGCTCTACATTAATAAGCATGCTGTGCTGAAGACAAACGAAAATACTCATTTTTTGCATTATTAATGTCTGTTAAGCACTCATGGAAAAAGTAGGGGTCTCTAATGCAGCCAAGGCTTAACACGGTGGGATTGTCAAAGCTGGATGAGGAGGGGAAAACAGTCTGGTTTTTGGTTTATAAATGATGGGTGGAAACATCCACAGAGATGTTCTGAACAGCAGTCTTGGCTGCACTCACATGGGCACAAGGCGTGCGTTTTACGAGGACAAATTTAGAAAGAACAGTTGCTCTCCCCTGAAGTGTGTGTAATGCGTGTTCCCTGTAGATTAAAAATATGAGCGAGCTGCTAGTTTACGGTGAAACGTCTGCTTTTCTTTCATGAATAATACCTTTTTTTTTTTTTTGTGCTCACTCTGTCTATTTTTATTAAACTGTGTGTTTGTGCATGTTCCGTTTAGCGATTGCAGGTTGTGCACACGCAGAGATCCCTAGAGAACCTGCCTTCACCCTGCTCCTCCTGCCCCTGCTGGATGAAATATCCCATTTCAGTTCTTGGTTTCGGGGTATGGCCCCGTCAGACGTGGGGCCACACAGAAAGCAGACAGCTCCTGTTTCCTCACTGTCCCTTTTAGCTTCTTCACAGTTTGAATATTACTGCCCCTTTTTTCCCAGACACACAGTCAGGGTTAGTCAGCAGCAGGCGACCTTTTTTAGCTGCACACTGCAGACTGCCAGCTCTGACTGCTACCGTACTATGACTGTGACCCTCATGTGAACCACTGACCTCTGTGAGGTTGATCCTGTGGTTCAAAATGTTACAGCAGGAGCAGGAGGCATGATTAAATAGGAAGGAGAAAACAGAGATAGATGTAGGAGTGTGTTTGACTTCAGGAGCCTTAATCATGTTGTTGATTAGTTTTTGCTTAACACCACTGACCAATAACTGTAGGTGATGTAGCTTTATTGTTTTGACATGTGGGAAAGTTCCTGAGGAAATGCCACAAGAGCTTTTTATGCAGGAATGCTTTTGTTTTCAGCAGTGCAGGAATGTTTTTTGCCTCTTTGCTCAATGTGTCTCTGACAATTTCTGGATGTCTCAAAATACCCTCTGAAAATGTTTGACAATGGAGACAAAACTTTATGTTAAGACTAAAATTGAGAAGTTTTAAAACGCTTACACTGTACAAAATGCAAATGAAAATAAAATGCAGTCATTTGCAATCAAACTTTAAGACTGAGATTTAATTCACTTGAATTGAATTTTGAATAATAAATGAAAGCTGGGACAGTGGAACAAGTTGTTGTTTAAAAACAAAGAAAATACAAAAGACAGACTGTTTCCCCCTATTTACTGATACAAGCCAGCAGCAATACAAAACATTTGTCTAGTGTGAACAAATATGGGTATTTTATTATCTTTTAGATGCATCATCACATCATTGAAAATATTCCAGGGATATTTTTACAGTGCCCATGGCATGGACATCTGAAAGCTTCATCCTATCTGAACAACAAATACATTTTAATTACGTGTATTTTGCATATTGTAGCTTCCAGATGCTTGTTTTTCAGGGAAGGTCTTGCTTATGTCGGCAAGATTATACCAAACTTTAATCTGCATGTATTGCAGGAAGTCTCCAGATGTTGTCAGCTGAAACATCTGATACACTGTGAAATGAAGAAATCAAGAAAAAGAATATAAATTTTTATACAGTTAATTACCTTAGGAAAAAAAAATCAACCTTCAAACCAACAGCATTTATTGTATCCAGCCTTAGGTTTCTTGAGTTTTAGTTAATATCTTTTTTTGATCTGTTGTCCTTAATTTTAAAAAATAGATATAGACTTTAAATGGTTTTCATATCATTGTATTCTGTTGTTTACATTTTACTTTGCAGTCAAACTGTAGTGTTTGGAAGGATTTGGAGCGCTAGCTTTTCTTTTTTCCACCTAATCTTTTCTGTTTAGACAGCTTTAATAGGTGGCTCTAATAGGGCTAATATCTCCCTTCAGTTGTCTTATCTACATCTCGGACTGGTTTTATCTTAGCTATCAAAATTGTAACCCCTCTGTCTATTTTCTGATTAATCAACCCGGCTATCAGAAGTAGCTCCTTCTCTCGCCTTTTAAGTCAAAATTAATTTCTAACTCTTCCCACGCGCTTATCTTTTGCTTCAGTAGCAGTACAATTGTGATGAATATCAGGACTGTTGCCATCATGAATGAGCTGCATTGACGTGCATCAGCTCTACCTTTCTCACATAGTTGGACATACCAAAGAGAAACTGTTTACATCTTCTCATCCGTCTTCTGTTTAGGCTGCCCTTTGTGCTGATGCAGCCTTCGGGGTGTTCGTAGGAGTGTTGTTGTTCTTTAACGGCAGGGAAAAGCGTCTTCCTCTGTTCCAGTACGAAGCCCTCTGAGCAGTAGCGGGGCTGTTCTTCTTGACCTTGGTGATGCTCGGATGGCTTGTGAACAAGAAAACTTCCATTAGAAGATGTGTTAATGGCATTTAAAAGAAATAATCTGAGAAAGCGAAAAAAAAAAAAAAAAAAAGTTGTGATCCTTAGAGATGCTGTCAACAGCAGAAATCAAACGGAGGTGTCACATTCTTCTAACAATTAAAGGTTTGGTGGTTTTGAACAACACTTTTTCGGACTGCACGTCCTTGTTTTGTGCTTTTCTTCTTTGTCCTTCAGTTGTTCTCTTGCTGTGCTGGCTGAACGCTGCGGTTTGTGTTCAGCTTCCCAGTCTGAGGGAGATGGATGGCTCCGAGCAGCTTTTGACTCTTGGGATCATTGTTGTGCACACTCATGCACAAAGTCACATGCATTGAAGTTGCAGAAAAGTATGTACTTTCATCAAAATGGTAGCCTGTGAAGTGTAGATATGTGTGTCAGGTTAGTGTGGCGTGTCTGTGCTGTTAAGTGTGCCACAAAGTTGGTTGTGTGTTTTGTAACCGACAATAATAAGCTAGAATATGGTGCAGATCATTTCAGAGAGAGTGTTTAGACAAGAGTCATCCACGGCTCAGTGTGCTTGTTATTGAGAAACTTGGGAGAGGAGTGGTGTTTAAATGTTCCTTAGCTTGTGTTGTCCCTGTTGTGCATTTTCCCATTTCTGGGAGCTTAGTTGTGAGAAGCCAAGAGACACGGGAGTGAACAGAGAGAGAACAGCTGTTGAGAGCTTGTTGGGTGCTTGCTTTGGGGAGGAGGGGTGTGTGTGTGGCAGTGTGTGCACCTGCTTCTGGGGCTTGGTGAGGTTTTTAAGCTCTGGGAGTTGTTAGAAGTGTTTTAAAGTATGAAAATATTCTTTTGGTTTTCCTGCGTGCGCTCTGTGCTACTTGAACATCTGTGCCTGTCAAATAAGTCGGAGCCAACGAATGTGGCTTCATATATTCCTTTGACAGGAACATATGTGCGCTTTCTGTGTAGGAGGCACCTCTGTTGCAGAGCACTAAGACCTGATCCTATGAGCGTTAATAGCAGGTGGTATAAACTAAAGTAAGATGAGACAAGTGACAAAGTCTTTAGATATGACGTATGCATGACAGAAGGAATTTAATGTATATTGGACCCCTTGTAGCCCTCATCTGTGTGGACGGTGCCTTATACTACCTGTAGCTTCAGAGATCAGACTAGATAAGGAGTCTTAAATCCAGTCCATGGACAAATGCAAACAAAACAAGCAAAAACATGAACATTTTTATTCATACAAAAATGTAATTCTCACATCACAGGACACACTGTTTTAATAAGGCAGGTCCAATCAAACACGTAATGCTACAACTTTTTTTTTT
>JAOXNZ010000098.1:16210289-16221714 GCA_028566095.1 Kryptolebias brasiliensis | reverse complement strand
CACCTAAGGTGGTGGAGAATGGCAGGGCTAAGATACTGTGGGACTTCCAGATCCAGACTGACAAACAGGTGATGGCTCACCAACCGAACATTGTGGTGATAGATAAGATACAGAGGAAAGCAGTGGTGATAGATGTAGCAGTCCCAAGTGACTGTAACATCAGGAAAAAGGAGCACAAAAGGCTTGAGAAATACCAAGGGGTGAAAGAGGAAATAGAGAAGCTGTGGAGAGTCAAGGCCTCAGTGCTACCAGTGGTCATCGGAGCACTCTGTGCTGTGACCCCCAAACAGGAAGAGTGGCTCCAACAGATCCCAGGAACTACTTTGGAGATCTCTGTCCAGAAGAGCGCAGTCCTAGGAACAGCTAAGATACTGTGTAGAACCCTCAAGCTCCCAGGCCTCTGGTAGAGGACCTGAGCTTGAAGTGAAAGTTGAACCGCCCATGTGGAACAAATAGAGGGCGAGATGGAAGGTTTTTATTTTATTTTATTTTTTTCCCCTAAACCTCTTTCTAAAATATATTGTATATAAGGCACTTTTTAATTGCAAACTGTGTAATACCCAAATGTTCTACTCATATTTTCTTTTTCTAGCAGCTAGATACACATAAAAGCAGCTAGAGACAGTTTTATTCTCTATTGTGGTAAAAAAATTCTGAAATAACTTCAAGTCAATGTACTGCATAACGCTACTGTCAACACATTTTGTACAAATTATTATTCAGGAGTAAATCTTTTTTTTCCTCATTGTCACTAAGTAAAACAAAATCTACAAATGACAGTAATTTGCAAAGCATGCACTGGGCTAAAAATACATTTAGCATCCTCTGTTAATTATCTTCAATGCAGGAGCTAATGGTGACTATTCAGAACTTTATAAAACAAAAAAAGCTTTCTAGTTTTGGAATGAAAACTCTCTTGTCTATTTTGTTCCTGAGGAGCAGCAGTTGCAGTGGATGAGAATGCTCTTGAAGATGGTAAATTTCTGGCTAAAGATGAGGGAGCACAGCTTTGGCGCCACGGACCAGATTGCTGTGCCATGTCTTCCATTGAAACGGGCTGAAAAGCTGCAGGTGCCAGCTTGTGGCAAATAACAACCCAAGCCCTGCTCTGGTGTCTCTAATGGATTCACAGACATGGCCCACCAAGCATAATGTGGCTCTTACCCCCCCACCACCCACCCCAGCCCAGATGCCTCATTCATGGCCACTCATCAGCTGAAAGATTATCTGTCGCCCTCTCAAATGCTGGAACATTATAAATGCACAGACAAACCTACAAAGACTTGTGTGCCTTTTGCCCAAACAGAATAAAATACATTTATATTGACACATTAAGCTGTAAAGCCATCAGCTCTCACCTAGAAAGACCTTTCTGAACAGTAATTGTGTCATTAATCTCAAAAATCAGATTACTAATCCCAACCTAGACTAGCAGTTTGTTGATTTAACAACTGAAAATGGGTGAAAAAAGACAACACTGTCAACACTGTACTGTCTGTTCTGCTTGCTCCCTCCCTTGGCACCATCTTCTGTATATTTGCAAAGTACTGACCTGAGAGTTCATTGCTAAAAGATGCTTTAAAGTGCTGTTTCTATTTATTCATTCATCTCAAGCGTCGGATAAACAAAAAAAAAAGTATGTTTGTTCAAAAGAAAGGGGGATTAGTTGCAAAATCTAATAAAGATGAGGGATTTAGACAATTAGGTAAAAGCATTTGCGAAATGTGGCTGTGTGTCAGACTTCTGAGAGCTATTAGAACGCAAAGTAATTTGAGGGAACCGAGGCACAAAAGACATTTCTTTCAGGCTGTGATGTTTGAACGGGGCAGCGTCACTAAGGCATATAAGTAAAAACTGGGCACTTTCACTGGCTTGGCACAGGTGTAGTTCATGGGGAGGAAAGAATGGAGGGGGAGGGGGGGATAAAAGTGACAATTTTCACAGCATTCAGAAACACTGCAGGTGCTTCAGTGTGTCAAATCATAAACAATTAAAGGAGCTCATATTTAATCCATAACAAGTGCAAACTGTCAACAGGGTTAGCTTTTTGTGTCTTTGTGTTGCAGCCGACACTCATGGAGAACACTGACTGTGAGATCCTCAGTAACTAGATTTCTGGTGTTTCTACTTTGTGGCTATTTGTGCAAGTAATGAACCTATAATAAGAGAAACTTTGCAAGAATTTAAGCAGGCAAAAAAGAGAAAGTTGTAGCTTGCAGTAAAAAAAAAAGTTACACAATTCCTCTTCTCTTTTTAACTTTTCACAAGCACAAGCATTTTGTATTTTTAGACAGATATTGCATCATTTTAGTATTGTATTGCTTAATTAGTACTTTGTGATGTTGTTTTTTTTTATCGTATTGTGAGATGCACTACAATTTCCACTCCTGGCCTGAAATAAAGTGTAGTCGTATTGGGGGTAACAAAGCAAGTCAAAGTAAACGATTCTTTAAATTTAGATCCTACTTATTTAAATGTTTCCAAACCAGTTTCTAAACTTGAACATAAGTTTGCCCTGTATGACAGGGCTACATTTAAAGGCCCAGTCCCATTTTTCAGTGCTGCACAGAAGAGTGGGTAGTTGAGGTTCTACCTGATACACACCACTGGCTCTGATCTACCTCCATCACCATGTTCCCAGTTGATTTGGAGAGTTTGCTAGTGTTTGCATTCATCCATGCTCCCCAGCCTTCAGCCCTTAAATGGATTCTAGCAGATCAGCAGCAGCAGATTTTGCCATCTTTTTGCTGTCAGTGCAGGTCTGCGGGCCTTAGACAAGCAAAAGAATCAGAGTGAAATATTCACTTGGCTTTAAATTTGTGACCTCCACCCGTGCACACCAAAGAAAACTGTGGGTGGAATGAGTCCCTCATGGGAGCACTTGCTTGCTACGACTTTTTCTTTGTGAATCAGCTGAATCGCTGGTTTAAACAATTAATATTTGCCGTGCACTTTTTATGTTTTTGCTTCTTAGAACTTATTTCAGCGAGTAAGAAAAAGCGTGTCTTCGGCTGGTGGAGTTGCTAGTTGGATGACTGACTACGGCGCCTCAGACTCTTTCCTGCAGCTGGGCAGAAGCTAAAAATAGAGAAAACCCTTTTGCTCTCTCTTCGTTCTTTTTCGAAATATTTGATTTTGCAAAGTGTGTGTGGGAACCCCATGCATAGAAAGCATCGCAGCCTGCATGAAAAATTAATAGGTGCCCTGTTTAGAGTTCTCATGCGCTGTGACAAAGATTTAGGCAGAATCGATGTACACTGAGATTTTGGTTTAATATATAGTTCTTATCACTCCCAAGGAAGATGTACACAACATTAAGAAAAGGATTTTTACTTGCCCTTTTGGTTCATCCTACATAGGACTGTGCCAGCTGTATGTCGTGGACTTTACTGGAGTTGTAGTTTTAAGTTAAGAAGTAGAAGGCTAGCTCTGAGATGCTGATCAAGCTCCTAATACCTCTTGTGACTTGTCATGTCTTTAAGAGGCTTATGCAGTAATGCCTGGAGGTAACGTGGAACAAAACCCCTGTGGGTGGCCAGAATGCTAATTTAAAAGTTGGAGCAGCTTTGATGTTCTGTTTCATGCAGTTAGAAGGCCTGATGAAGACTTCCTGTCCGTCTGCTCTAACAAGATGAAGGGTCATTACTGTACTTGACTCATTAAAGTCTTCATCATATCTTCGTATTTTACTGACTGCACCAAAAAGTGTGTGACCTGGAATTTGCAATATACCATCTCTTGTTCTGTTTAGGCCATTGACTGATTAACATTGGTAAATATTGCAAGAGTGACCATTTCATACATGTTTCATTGTTTTTTTCCGTTTAGTTATTGTGACCCTTTCATGGTGAAATGCTTCGTTCCACTAGGTACAATGTAAAGCACAAGTATACAGTTTGAATCTGCACATTTGGCAGTTCAACGTAGACTAGGACAGAAAACTTCACATGGTTTAGTGACTGGATGTGAAAACTGGATGTGTTAGGTTGTCAGTTAAATTTTCTGTCTCCCCTCTAATTTTCTTATTTAAACAAGACACGGTGATTATATACACATTGTTTCTACTTAGGGTGCCTTCATTGTCTCTTAATATCTATGACAGCATGAATTATTACCTCCACCAAGGAGGATTTGTTTTTGGTAGTATCAGTCTATCCATCTGTCTGATTGTTTGGAAGATAACTTAACAACTAATGAACCTGTTTTGATGAAAATATTCAGGAAATGTTGGGGTTGTGACAAAAAAAAAACCCGGCTGATATGGATCACGATCCGGATCTTACAGTTTTGACCTTGGTGAAGGTATACGCTCTCTGAGTACTTCTAGTTGAGCTCATTGTTGATTTTTAATATTTAAGTGCGTGGAAACTTAAAACTTTCCACACTTTGTTCTCATTCTACTTCCTCTACTATCTGCCAATACTTTTTCTTTTTTTCTACTCTTCAGGCCACCTTAAATCCTGCCTCTTACTTTCCATGCAATTTACTTTCCTGACTGTCCTAATTATCTAGGATGGACTCCCATGGACCCCCCTCCCCCATTTCTCCATTTTCCTAAATGCAAAATGCACATTCTTATTGGAAAAAAGCTGTTAATGAGAACTTGAGATTCGGAACATACGTCATTAAGAACATTGTCAACTCATTGCAGACAGATTTTATTTGCAATACGCGTTCTTGCTGTGCCCTGTGTAGATATCCAATGCATATTAATGTGTTTTGTCCCACTACCTTTACAGTGTATGTGTGAGAGGCCACATCCCCTATGGATGCCCTTTGGGCAAAAGTGTAAGGTTAGGCCTTGTAAGAAGACACTGCTGTGTCAGCATGTTGTCATGACAATGCCGTCATTCACTCGTTTCATTGTCTTTCACTTTCCTCTTGTCTCTCTTGCATGGAGGTCACATGACTGCAGTGATCCCTGTAACACAGCAGTCCTGCTCCCTTTCAAACAGCTGCATCTTATCACATAGCTTTCGCCTGCAGCTACACTCTGCAGAAAGCTTTAGGCATGACCTGAGCTGCACAGAGCAGCATATTAGAGATCTGAAGTTTGGGCTGTGTAGCTTATAAATCAAATGTTATTGAATAAAGCAGAACGCCTCATTCAGTTGTTTTTTTTTTTTCCTAGAGCTGGTGTGAAAATTGATCATTATGTGATGGCTGAGTGAAAAGGCAATGCATAATACTCCATAAATCACAGTGTCGTGGATTTTGTGTAATGCTGTGGAGACAAATCCAAGGTCTGCATTGCTGTCTGCTTTTTAATCCCTGGCTTGTTTAAAGGCTGATTGAGCTTTGTGGGCTAATAAGCAGGTGGAGCGGTGCCTCATTCATTAAAACCCATTAAAAGAAGGGAGGATTACTGAACCAGCCTCATACTTCTGCAGCTTGTATTAAAGGCCCGTGACGAGACTCAAAAGTTGGGACTATATGTGTTGAGTTGCAGATTTATTAAAGGGAATTGTTGCTTAACTTTTTAATTTAGCTGTTTATTTGCTTCTTTTTATGCCATAAATATAAATAAAAGTGTTTTTATGCTAATTAGTGCAGCCATTGGGGAGCTGCTTTGTTAAGTGCATTAGATGTGTTTGGAGTTTTATTCATTTATTTTGTGCTGCTCTGGCTAAGTTTCACATTTGAAGGGTGAGGAGAATAGAAGTTCAGCAGAGGCCATAGGATGGGATTTTATTGTTATGCAGCCTGTAATGACATTCTCAGCCAAGTTGACTGGAAACAAGAAGATGTCCTGATGACTGCAAAGGCCTGCTAAAATACCACAAAGCTCCAGCAGCTACTGAGAACATACCAACTCTTTAGTTCATTCTTGTTTTTCCTCTCTTGCTGTCATTCATTCGTACAAACTCCGGGTGAGTCATGCTGCTCGTGGTAGAAGCAGAGCACTTACTGAGTGCGGAGGAGGCAAAGCAGAGACAACAGAGCAGTGCTGGTCCCTGAAGGTTAGATATAAGAGGGATGCTGCTGAGCAAGCTTTATCACTCGGTTACACAGCAGGATCAGTCACCAAAGACTGCAGCTCTTCTACTGTTTCTTCATCTCCACATATTCTTTTGTTTCTCCTCATCAAATCTTTTTTTCTTCTTCTTCTTTGACTGTTTCCCAACCTACCATTTTTCTTTCAAAACAAAAAAAATCCATTATTTTTTATTTACTCATTTTTATCCCCTGAGTCTCACTTTATTGCCTCTTTTTCTCTTTTTGGATTGTTGTCATCTTTCTCTGTCTGACACCACTGTTTTCACCCATCACACTGGAGATGAAACACTAAATTGGGGGGCAGCAGTGCACTGTTAAACTTCCAAACCTTTCCCCTTAATTGCTTTTACCTTTTGTTGCTGTTCTACTTCACTTTACCACCTGAACATGTGTAAATCAGATTTTGTGTTGAAGATACAGGGAAAATCTGATACTGAAATTGCAGTGATATATTTGTGCATCTTGATGCTGGGATGTGTGTATTTTTTTCACAAACATTTTAACCTCCCCCTATTCTTTTTGTTACAGTTTTTTTTACACACACAGCTCAACGTCTTCCCCAGTCTTCTCCTTGAAAATCTGAATAAATGATTTAGATGTTGTCTTTACATGAGCAAAAAGCTGATAACTGCATTTAAGAGCTGCTAAACCATTACCTTCAAATGTGTAAAAAGCACTAAAACCAGTCCTTATTGTTTTGTCCTTCAGGTGCTGCTGGTTGATAGTCATCTGTATATTTTAAGTAAGCCAGTGGGCGCCATGCGATCTTCATTGGCATGCACCTCCTGCAGGCCTGTGACGTCTGCCACCCACAGCCATGTTTGTTGAGTTTGTGTGGAGCACTGCTGCTGTGCCAGCATATTCCTGAATCCGGTGGCTCTGTCCTGGCCATCCCTCGTGCTGGATTCGGCCCTTAGATTCCTTCCACTACCTGATCCTAAATTTACCTCTCAATGCCAAGAAGGCAGGGTAAAACAACGTGTAAAGCATAGCTTTTGACCCCCTTTTGTCCTCCAGTGGGGCAGAGCGCTGTTAAAATGATGGATGGAGCAGCAGGACAGAGTTACTCAATCCCCTGAAGGGAGTGAAATATGGCGATCTCGAAAGGATAAAGTTTAGAGGGCAACCAAAGGACCATACGTGGTGGTTAACCTCTGCCTGGCGACTAACTGGGTGGATGCACCTGATGTATCAAACTCGAGCCACAATGTGCTAAAATTAGGATTTTTTTATATGTGCAGTGAAGGAAAGGTCTGATGGTTGCCCTCTAATCCAAAAAGTATTCATCTTAATGTGTTTGGTGACTTTATCCTGGTTTTCGGTTTTGTAGTTCCAAGATACAGTTTACAGATTGTACTTTTTATCTCAAACCAGAACTTAAAGAACTGACTGACTGATGGTCATTGGAAAAATTTCTGTAATTAATTAGTTTTTCCAAATTACAAATTTTAAGAATATTTTTCTGCATCATATCAGACACTGAATATCATTTCAGTTTTGTATACATGCGTAAATTTGAACCTTATTACATTCGTAGTTAGTTGCAACTTTAACCTTAATTAATCTTTAATAGTTTTTTTTTCTGATGATCCATCAGGTTTAATTCCGCATGTCTTGTAGTCACTGTCTTATTTAAATGTATTCAAGTTTTTTTTTTTCAGCCCTTATTATCTCTTTATTATATTCTGGGGGTTTATTTGCCAGAACCACCAAGTTTTGATTCTCATTGCCTAAGTTTTGTAAGATGTTTTTTAAATTTCAAGATAGAGATAATAACAAAAGACCCACCGGTGTCCTTTCCAGCTATAATTTATTGTTTAGTGTCTCTGGGTGGTAATATCC
Source organism: Kryptolebias brasiliensis (assembly GCA_028566095.1). NCBI lineage: Eukaryota > Metazoa > Chordata > Actinopteri > Cyprinodontiformes > Rivulidae > Kryptolebias > Kryptolebias brasiliensis. The sequence continues at coordinate 16,213,875 of JAOXNZ010000098.1, read as the reverse complement.
TGTTACTTGGTGAATGCTTTCACTGCTGCGGTGAATTGACTCTCCAGGCAGCAGGATATGAGAAGTGACAGTGAAAGGAGTTAAAAAGATGATATAAGATATGTGAGGGAAATAGTGAAAGAGGCAGGAAATGGCAGAGGGATTGAAACCTGTTTTTTGGTTTGTGGAGAAGTGATTCTACTTCTAACATGGAGATTTTTTATGGAAATGAAACGGACATGCAGATGCTGTCACGCAGTTTGTACATAAATTGAAATGTATATTTTAGGCATATATTCCATTCTTTCCTTTTGTTATTTATTTATTTAAATCCCTAACAGTCTTTTCAGCCCATTGTACTCTTCCATTATACAAACCCAAATGTGATCTTCTGTTTTGTGCTGATAAGAGTTTGTTTTGTCGTTTTACAGATCTCTTTTTCCCTCTTAGGGGCTCTGTACAAGGAACAATTGATTTCATTAAGATTTGACAAGAATTTGTGCTTTGGGATGTTGTCTTTCTATTACAAAGAATATGGTTCTTGTAATCCACTTTCAAAAAAGGAAAGAGTGACCTATAACCTGTGCTAATTAAAGATGTGAAACTAGAAATGGATGCATGCTATTATTACAAGTGCTTAAGAAGAATGTTCAGATATTTTCCAGTAGGGGTTTGTGAAAAGATTATGAAAGATTAACATAATAAGATTAATAAACTAACAGCTAGCCTGAGCTAGGCTAGGTGAAGAACAAAGTGGATTGCTGTCGTTTTATAATAACTCCAATTTGAAGAATTTCACATTTATTTTATAAACTTTTATATCACTGTCATTTTCATTGTTATTCCAGCAGAAATATTATGTCCAAAGTGCCCCAGGCTGCACCAGATGTTCTGCAGTTAGTTGCTGCTGCTTTTTGCACTTGCAAACCATTGAACTTTATGGTTGTGGTCATCTAAAACATTGTAAAGCCCTATGAGATACTGTGGGTGTTTGCATGAACTGATATGTTTTTGGGATGATGTTAACTCAAGCCACTCAGAATTAAACTCCGTTTCTTTAAACTTAGTTTGTTTAAAAAGAAATCTAAACAGGCAATATATTAATTAACATTTCCACAGAATCTCACTACAAAAGGTCTGAACTTCGCTTTAACATAGGAGTTGGTCTAACAGAAGAGAGCTTTCATTTCAAACTAAAGTAAATGTACCTGCTGGAGGGGGAAAAAAAGTGTGCATGTGTGCACGCATCCAGTTCTTATGTAATCTGGCTCGGAGGATATGTTCCTTTGGTCTCAGGAGAGATTAGACATTTGAGTGCTGGTTTGGACACATAACACACCTGCTGCCTCTGGAACCAAACAGAGACCAGAAACACCAGCTCACACACACACACACACACACACTGCTGATGGGGTTTAGTGCCGTCATCAAAGAAAACAACCTTTGAGAGAAACAAATTGAGCAACAGAAGCATTTTGAGGGTGTGTGTAAATGTGGGAGGTGAGTGGCAGCAGCATGTAGTTTGTTGCTATTTTCTAAGAGAAAATGTAACAAATGTTTGTGGGTGAGAATTTTGTCGCTCGCAGAAACTCTGTGAAGCATATGCATACACAGAAACGTGCAATAATCAGAAAGTGCTAATCCATCGCCTTGCAAGTTCACACACACATTCCCAAAATTCAACAATGTTCCATCACATGTAATTATAGAAAGTTTGCCCCTGATTTCGACTTGTAAGTGGCTTTAACTTGCCTCCCTGCTGTATGTCCACAGGAGAGTTTCCACTTGTCCAACTAAGGTTATCTACATTTAATGAGTTTTCCTTCTCCCTGTGGCTAAACGACGGCACGTTTGCCTCACCTCGGTGATGATTTGAGACCTCAGAGGGTTAATATTTCACCTCGAATTGCACTGTGGTTTGCTGGTGCACCCCCAGGTGAGGGCTCTGGAGCTTCCAGGTCAATTGTTATAGTCGCTTCAAAAGCTGTGAGGAATAACCTCGGGGTGGTGGAGAGTTCCCACCGCTCACAGAACACATGCTTTGAATAAGGTGAATGAGGATTCAGAGGTAATGAACAGCTCCCGAAGGTCATGGAACAGAGGGTCATTAAGAACATTAATGAGGAAAGTGGACCAAATTGTAGAAGCTAAAACGGTCCTTATTATGGGATATACATAATTAGGGCTTTGCACTCATCAAAACTTAAAAAAACCCAAAATCTAATACATAAATCAGTTTGAAAAGTATTTATGAATGTTTCTAATTGGTTTTGTATTTGTTTCTTTTAGCCATTATGTATGTAATGGGAGCCTTGGGACCTGCTGCTGGTTACCTGCTGGGAGGTGTCCTTATTGGGTTCTATGTTGACCCCAAAACTGTTGTGAACATCGACCAGAATGACCCTCGCTTTGTTGGCAACTGGTAATTTTGCAAGTACACCTGTGTATCGTCATATTTCCAAATGTGTGCTCCCTGTTTTGATTAATTCCTTTCCAACCCATTCTGTTTCTTTCAGGTGGAGTGGCTTCCTCCTGTGCTCCATTGCTATGCTTCTGGTTATCTTCCCCATGTTTGCCTTCCCCAAAAAGCTGCCTCCGCGTCACAAGAAGAGGAAAAGGAAGAAAAAGATCGGCTCACCGGGCGACGTGTCCAGTGACGATGATGTGATGAAGGAAAAGTCGACAAGCAAAGCGCAAAATGTGTCGTCCTCCATGGGCTTTGGAAAGGATATCAAAGGTGAGAAAGGAATCATTTCACCTCTGATTCTGAAGCAATGGTATTATCTTGCGTAAAGAAACTGTGAGCCATTGATGTACAAACAGGGTATAATCCACTTAATGTTGGGGATTATTCATCTTATCCAATTACAGAAGCTTCACAGAGACAACCTGTATAGATATAATTGATTGCTGATAGATGAGTGTAAACACAGTTGAAGAATATTGGAGTCTATTAACATAAGTAAATGCATGGCAAAAAAGGCACCTATTTGCGTTGCTGCTGGAACATTTTTTAAGTCTATTCTGAGCTCGATATACCAGGAATCTCCCAGTTTTCCCCAGATGAGCTCTCTCCTGCTTCGGTGTTTCCCAGTTTCCTCTTGTCTCGTTTTTGCTCATGGTTCTCTTTTAAATTAGCTCTCAGGGGACCTCAGTCACATTTCTACACACAGGAGTAGATAGGCTGCATAGCACAGCTTTCTTGTTTTCCTGCTGCACACTTTATTCCGTGCAAATTCAAACGTGTATTTAGTGTGGCTCCACACTCAAATTAATGCTCACGTGCACAACCAGGGCAGTCAAAACAGTGCCTTGTCTTGGAGATGCACGCAGTGTGAATGCATTACAGCTTCGTCAGATCGCTGTTCGCTCAGCTGTTGAGGTTTGCTTGTTCCCTTTCAGTCGATTTACTTGGTACAACATATGTAGTATGGGATATCACGCCCCCCCTGTGTCCTGGCTGAAGACACCTCTAATAACAAATGACATGATGACAAGTGACAGGCCCCGCCTGCACTATGTAACCTTCCGTCATCACTGTCATTCCTCAGTTCTTACGCTCTTCACCTCGCTAAGAACACCTCTTCGAGTCAGGCTAGCTAGCTGC
>JAOXNZ010000098.1:16200014-16210189 GCA_028566095.1 Kryptolebias brasiliensis | reverse complement strand
GAGAGGCGGGTTAAGTTCCTGGAAAAGGTGCTGGGAGAGGCTGCAGTCTCACAGCAAGACCCTCTGCTCTCCGAGTCAGGGAACCCGGTTTCATCCGAGTTTGACGAGGACGGCTTTTCGGTTGGAGTCTCCGCTTCCAGCTGGGCGAACCACATGGATTATGTTGATGGGTTAGCTAGAAATGAAGAGGGTGCTGCTCAGTCTCTCGTGGAGCCGGTCAAGGTTAAAAACCGTCTGCCCATGTTCCCAGATTTTGTCTCGGAACTGACGTTCTTGTGGAACAAACCGCTGTCCACCTGCGTTGCAGCACCCGGCTATGGACATTATTTGGATCTGGAAGGCGCTGAAAAAGCCGGGCTGGTAAATATTTCACCCATGGAGCCATCCCTGGCAGCGTACTTGGCCCCGTCCCACAATCATGGTGTGAACGGCCACATATCGCTTCCATCTAAGCACTGTAGATTTTTCACTGCTCAGCTGGAAAAAATTTACAGAGCTCAAGTGACCACCATCGTTCTCTGAGCTCCATCTCCATGCTCCAGACGTACCAGGCTATGCGCCTGGCGGAGCTCGGAGCTCAGGTGCTGTCGGAGAGCCCTCTGGTACCACTTCTGAATGAGGCCAGAGTCACTGCAGATTACATCCTCTGTGTGTCCCGCTGTGCAGCGCTCTCCCTGGGCAGAGGGATGGCATCAACAGTGGTGGCACAGAGGCACCTGTGGCTGACACTCTCGGGCCGTCTACCTGGATGAACCGGTGGCGGCTGATGGGCTGTTTGGACAGTCTCTTGACACAAAATTTCGTGTATTATGTCCAGGCGAGACGTGAGACCCTGGTGGGGCCTGTCACTTGTCGTCATCACGTCATTTGCCTAAAAGCGTGATTAGAGGTATCTTCAGCCAGGACACGCGGGGGCGTGATATCCCATACTACATGTGTTTGCACCTTGTTCCTTTCCTTCAGGGAACAGTAGTTATATGCATAACATTATGTTTGTCTGTGGCACAAATTCAGCATTTTCTGTGAAAGATATGCAGTTTTTTTTTCCTTTATTTTTGCCCTTCATGTCCCAAGCAAACACTGAAAAATGCTAACACCAGATGTTTTCAGTAATGTATGTCAGAGGGACAAACTTTTGATTGTGGAATGTTCCAGACCTTTGGTCTGCTGCTGAGAGAAAGCAGTTTCCCTTGAAAGGTTGAAAAGCACGGGAAAATGACTGCTGACAGTGCATCATAACCACGTCTCAGTAAGTGATTAATTACCTCACGGGATTAGAAATGCAGAGGCAGTCTTTTCAGCTGGTGTATTACTACGCTCAATTGAGCGTTTACTGTTTGACTCAAGACGTCCGGATGAATTGTCATGTTCAAGCTTCTCTTCTGGTTCTGAACATGCAGTACAAACTTTGTATTTAACAAATTTTTCATTACCAATTATAAACTGCCAACTGTCAAGATAATCTGTTTTTTTTCTTTTTTTAAACTTTACCTTTGTTTGTACAGGTTATGTCATTGAGACACAGGGTCTGATTCTCAAGCTAAACCTGTTTCAAACATACAAGATAACAATTCAGTTACAGAGACAATAGTACAATGCATTCAATGTTTAATAGTATCAAATAAAAGCAGAAAAAATGCAAAAAATTGGTCCAATTAGGTAGTTTTGTTTTCCTCAAACAAATTTAAAATCTTGGAATCAAGCTGGAGAGCTTCAGGTCATGTTTTAATTTGTTGCTTTCTTTATGTGACATATTGGAGGATAAATATGTTGGCAGTAAACAAAGGATGGATTTGTAAATGACATTATACCAATTCAAAGTCTGTGTGTGGACTCTGACGGCCGGTTAACCTGAAAGTACAAAGTGCAGCGGTGAGTGAGGGGTTTACACCCTGTTATGAATCTTTGTGCTTCATGATAAACTGCATCCAGCATCTGTAAAGAGCTAACAGGGCTTTCATATATAGGAAGACATAAATTCAGCAAGGGTGCCTTGTGTGGATTTAATGGAAGGGAAAACTGCTGACACTTTTTGTTTCTGAACAACATACCCTTAATTTAGCTGTCGTTCAATACCAGTTTGAGATGGAACAAATGTGAATAATGGATCAAACTTCAGAATATCAAACTCTAGAGATCAACAGTGTTGGCACAACAATAAACAAGTGTGCCATCAGCATAAGGCTGTAAAGATGCACCAGTTACGTTCTCACACACATTGTAGACTGTATAAAAACTAGGTCTTAAACAGATTCACGAGGCACACCTTTTGTGGCTTTTGGATAACTTAGGTTTGATAAGACATATTTGATAAAGATCTAGTACTGCTCTTCAGATGAATACAAGGAATCAGTCATGCTCAGACCTATGTATGTTAAAGGAAAATACAATAAACTATTTTAAATCAAGGCAACATTTTCTGTCTTTGAAGTAAAACACATTTTATGAGACCTCTATCACCTGCTGGCAGTGTTAGTGTTTTTTGTTTTTGCATTAGGCTGTCTTAGATTGTTATAAAAGTCTAAGAACATGAAAAGGATGAACAAAGGTAAGCATGTTTCATCTGCTGGCTTCATTTTGCTGTTCCTTTCAGTACCCTCTTTATTTGTGCTGAGGTAGCATGTTATGTGACATTTGCAAAATGAAAAGTAAAACCGATCAGACCTGAGCTTTTGGTAAGACATCATAGCCTTGGGTGTAGAGAACAACCTACAGTACCAGTCTGTCCCAACCCTCTGAAGATACCGCTTATTAAAGCAGTAATTTTTCTTTTGACACATTTCATTAGAGATTGACATTTATTAAAATGCTGTTTTGTGTTCTTGCACCACTTCAAAGAATATTTATGAACTGTGTCAGTACTGGAAAACCTGGTGGATCAAGCACTTTGAGTTATCAGACAAATTCTAACAAAAAGTAAAGTTTGGTGACTTTTAGGAGTCAGAGATCTGTCTGGTTGAGAAAGCAGCTGCTGGAGATGCCAGCAGGATTTGGCCATCTGTTCTAGTACTCCAGACAAGATTACGCCGGGACTCCCAGGAATGAAATGATTACTGCCTTACTTTTGATCAGGGATCTCACTGATGGATGCTTCCGATGTTTCCACGCTTGCAATAAGAAAGTTGAATTAGTTCAGGGAGGCCCATTCCCAAATCAAAGCATTATGTCATGCAGTCAGACTGGTCAGCTTCCTAATAATCTCTATAATTAAAGGCAATAATAAGCCTCTTGACATTCTTCATGACTGTTCTTTTGTCCCTGCTGTCCTTTGTTGTGTTTGCTTGTGATTGTCTCATGACTACAAAGCCATAATGTTTTTTCACACCCCTTGATGAGGCTTATCTGCCCTCATAAGTTAAAGCTTGAGATGGCAATTGTTTGCTGTTAAATGACCTCCCCTACTACACAACAGAGAAGAGACTTAGAAGTAGGAGCAAAATTTCACAATAAAATCCATCACTGTTATTGATATTCTTGATGAAAGTAATTTTTCACAAGCCATTTCCTGCCTTTGCGTTGTATTTTCGTTTTTAGTGAATTACAAACACGAATCACTTCAGTTCATACCTCTCTATATAAGTAGTTCTAATAATAGTAAATAATTGAACAAACTGGACTCGTAACAGTAGCGTTCTTTGCTCTGTATACTCCAACAATAATCTGCGCTGAAACTACATGAGGAATTTAGAAAAGCAGCAGCTTGAATTTGAGATGTGTGAACTGTGAAGAACCTCATTCTGTCAAATGACTTCTGAAATCATATACCTGTCACCATGAAAGAGTTTGAATGCATCAGTGACTTTGTTTCTTTGGCGAGGAAATTTAAAGGCTACCTATTTCATACAAAGGTTGCACACATGACCTTTGTTGGTGAAAATGTCTCATGTTGTGAAATGGTTTTATCAGTTAATTATTAGTCGACCTCAAAATGTCATACCTTTGAAGATGAAGCACTTTTTCTCAATTTTAAATATAATTATTATGCTATTTCTTTAGAGTGTAATAAAAGAAAGCAGCAGCACTCTGGATATTAACTTAAGATCCTACAGCAGACTAACATGGCTTTTTTCTTTCTGTAAAATTTAATAAAGAAATAAAGGTTAAGTTAAGGTAAGGAAGGCCCAAACAAATCTTTGCACATAGCATTTCCAGCATGAAAAAAAAGTTTCTGTTTGACTACAAAAGACCTTGAGGATGAAGTTAGATTTAGTTTACAAGTCCACAGGACTTAAGTTAAATAAAAACTTTTGGTTGAGGTGAATTGATTGTTTTGCAGCCAGTGGCCCAGGGAACAGTTCACTGATGAATTCAATTAAATACCAGCAAAGGCTTGAAGCCAACCTCAAATAAAAACCTTTAGTAATAAAAAAAAAAAATAGCTTCACATTTTTTTCTTTTACAATTTGACATGTCGAAAGTTGGAAAAAAAAAAAGGCTGACATGGAACCTAATGCTTCAAGCACAGGAAAATCCTCAACATGCAGACAACACATGCTAACAAATGCTTTTACTGGAAACGAAGGCATTAATACGCCTCGCAGACCTGCATGTTTAACATAACCCAATAGTTCGGTTTCTTTAAATTCAAGATTAGGCAGGTTATATGAGACGATTTATTTGTCTTACACATGCACAGAAAATAAAAAAAAATGGATGCATTTCCATGAAAATTGGACCAAAGGTGGAGAATGTCTGAACTTAGAAGTGATAAAATGTGTTTATCCATGAAGAATCAGGATTCTTTTTACCAGTCTTGGCAAAAATATGCAGCCTCTCATGCTCCAGTGCAGAAAATAGGCAGCAGAGCATTTTTGACATATTTGTTCTTGTCGACATTCATTTTCCCAGACGAGTTCATGGACATGTTAAAAAATGGATAAAGGAAAATTCACTTTATTGCTCAATAACTTGTACTCTGTTTTTTCTTTCTTTTAAATTTGGGAAATTGTATGTAAAGCTCTTTCCTGTTATAAGCTGACATCATGTAGAGTTGTTGAATAGACTTGGAAAGCAGTCGATCGGTTGGTAACGATTGTTTGATTTCCCCCGGCAGTAAGAGGCTTCACTTCTGAAAACAAACAAAATCCCTATAAGCGCTTCGTCAGTGCAGAAGCTGAAGCTGGTTTATTCTGCCCTGCAGCAGAAATGTACCACGTTGGGCCACGTGACTTTTTTTTTTTTTTTTTTTTTAGTGACCAAATGTGAGGACATTCTGCATCAGGGTGTCCACATCACATGGACACAACCCTCAAGCAGACATAAAGGGCACGGTTGCCCTTGTGCAGATAAACTAAAGATAAAGGCAGCCAATTCTTTTTTAGGGGGAGAAGTTTTGGCACAGACTGGAAGTTAAAAACTGGTTCATTTAATAGCCTTATAAACATCATGCAACATTTGCGTGTTCAAGTCTTATTTGCTTCTTCGTTGTAGCGTGAAACAAAAATGTCTACCCAGACTAATGAGACACAGTTGACTGCGTCTTTTGAATGAGTTTTGTTGTGTATTGCTCTTGTTATATTGGGTTATTAATATATAAGTTTTTAGCTCAGAAATGCAGCTTTTTTCTTTTGAGGTTTCTATTTTCTCTGATACTTTTTTCTTTTTTTTCTTCTAATGTTTGGGTAGAATATAAGCTGGCTGGCTAGGTTTAATTACACTGATAATATCAGGGTGTTTCTTCTCTCGTTTTCCCCCCCAGACCTCCCCAAGGCTGCGCTGAGAATCCTCAGCAACATGACTTTCCTGTTCGTCAGCCTGTCCTACACAGCTGAGTGTGCCATCGTCACGGCCTTCATCACCTTCATTCCCAAGTTCATTGAGTCTCAGTTCGGCATCCCGGCCTCCAACGCCAGCATATACACAGGTAAATCTCTCTCTTCTTTTTATTTACATTGTGTTTTAATTGTCAGAGCTCCATTCCCTAATGTTATTAGTGATTTTTAGAGTTTAATGTAGTGTGCTTCAGTCTTTTAGAGCTTTTTTTATTCTCGAATGTTACTGCAGTGCATTTTAAGTCAGTGTTGTGTTTGAGTTGCTTGTGAGCGAGCTCAGGAACGGTACGGGTGGTTTATTTAAGAAGGATATTTCTCTTATTTTTGTCATTATATTGGTGTGTAAAATATTAGAAATGGTAAATAAATGCCATCACAGATGTTCCGTGACGTTCATCCATTATTTTGCATGTAAGAAACAGTGTGACGAGTTATTGAATCCTGCTGGATTTTATTTGTTGATAAACTTTGTCACTTCATTAATGTGACAGACACAGTCATGTTCTGTCTCCATGGGGCTCAAAGACCCAGCCTAATCCCTCAGCCGTGTTTGAGCCAGTGTTGCTAATGAACAACTAATCTGGTGGCAGGATTATTACAGTAAGAAGTGATTGAAAACTTAATTATGGCTTTGAAAGCATGTGCGTTATTGTTTTTGTGTCACCGAGTACTTCTCTGGCTAACATGGTTGCTTCAAAACACAGAAATGTACACAATGCGTCCAACTGTTGCCAAGATACAAAGAGTAAGAGCGAACGGGTGGTGCGGTTGCCATGGCTACCTAAATGCTGCCAAGTCACTTGATTGTAATGATGGTTGGAGACGAGAGGGTGGTGAGTGCACTCCTGTTGATGGCGGCGCTGCGCTTCCTTCGAGGACCAGGACAGACGGATGTTTTCTTTGATTGGGGAACAAAAGGCGTTTTGGTCCTTTTTTGTTTTCCTTTTTACCAAACGATGATTGCATTTAGAGTCACATTTAGAAAGTTTGAAGCAGCGGAGTTTCATATTTAAGAACCCGTATTTACAGTAGACATTTCCAGAACAACACATCAAACAACATCAGGGAAACTGAAGAATAATAGGTTTTTGTTTTGATTAGGAAAGAAAGAAAGTGAACTAATATCTTAGTAGTTGTCAGTAAATAATATTTAATCTCTAACTTTACTGATTTAGTTTTCTTATTTAGGAACGTTTTGAGTACAAAATGTGTCAGTTTCACAAATGAAATTAGTTTTCACAGCTCTTATTTTAGGTGCATTTTATGTGTGCTTTATTTCTAATTAATGAAATCAAGATTATAGAGGGAAATAAAATATTTTTGTAAAAGCTTGTGTCTCATTTGTTACTATTAATGAAATGGTCCAACAGTTGTTGGGGTCAAAAAGTCAATGCAATTCATGTTTTTTTTTTGTAAAATATGGCTTAATCATTGGCCAGCATTCTGAGAAAAAAATCATCAAAATAAAATAAACCCATATTTGAGTATTAGTTTAACAGAAGTGTTTGAACAAAAACAACCTGATTGGAAAAAAATACAGTATGACCTAAATAAACCAGATAATAGCTTCTTAACATTTTATTTCTGAATGGTAAAGTGAAGCATATCACAGAAGATTCAATTTGTACTTCAAGACCTCAGTTCAAAATAAAGTGGTTGTGTCTAACATGTATATGTGGTTAGATTAAGTCATTAATTCATTGTATTGTAACTTTAGTGTAATTATGGATGAATGGTAACTACAGCTCACCTTGATTAATAGTTTGTAGTATCATTTTAACTGTACTTTTGTTGTCGTAAAGATAGGTTTTTAGTATCTTGAATTAGCTTTGCTAGCCTCAGGGTCTGATGAACCAAAGTAAGGTGAAGGTGAAGAACGCAGCCACATAAATGATCACCTTTTTAAATCTGTTTCCTGCCAGTTTAAGGCGCTGCAGCGTGTTCATTAAACCTAGCTACAGAAATAGAGCTGTAACATATCACACACGCCCCTCTCAGCTGCAGGTTTTCCCTCGCTGCTGCTGACTTTCCCCCCACTTTGGTTGGCGCTCTTTTTTGTCTCTTTCGTAAATGCACCTTTCATTCCTGTTGTTGTTTATTGCATTTCTTTATTTGTTTCTATTACGTCTGCAGTGCATCATCTGGCGCACGTTGAAAAACCTCTCTTGCATTAATGTCAGCGAAGTTGTTAATCCAGATGAAACCTTTAAACCATTCGCACAGCATTTAATTCCACATGATAGTGTGTGTGTGTGTCAGAGTGAGTATAATATCTGAGTTTGTGTTGCAGAAAACACATGGTTTTAGCACAGAAACATGCACTTACATGATAATAATACACTCCAGTCTGTTGTCTGGCTGTCACTGAGTGTGCTTTGTCCATTCGTGTGTTTTCCACACAAACAGAAGCCACTGCCAAATGACATGTCTTTGTACTTTTATCATTTCTCTGCTGATGCTCTTTCTGAGGACCGTCCACCCCCCCACCCCCCCTCCAACTGACCCCATCGTTTCTGTGAGAGCTTGTGGAAGAACTCGAGGGCTGCCACGTGCTGCCACTCTGAGCCATAATTCCTGCACGATGACACTCAGCGCCCGGTCCATCTTACTAGTAGTACTGCCTGTTTTCATTCTGTCTGTTTGAGTGGCTTTAGAGGACTTGTTGCACGTGTCGTAGCCTGAAATGACTCACCGCTAACCTCCCCTGTCGCACTGATGCAGCAAAGCCTGTTCTGGTAAATTAAGTCCTTCTACTCTTGGCTTATTTAGTGGAAGTCATGCTGACTTTTTCCTATTTAAATCAGCTAAACTCCACGCAGTTTTTTTTATATTAACAAGCTCACATGGTGTTCATGTGAATGTGCTCAGACTAAAATTCTGTGAATCAGAATATCGCCTGCTGCCAAAAGGAGAAGGCAGACAATGTTTTTGCCCGTGTGTGTCTGTTAGCAAAATATCTCAGAACCACTGAATGGTTTTTAATGGACCATTCAGTAATCATTAGGAGATCTACAACTGATTACCCTTTGAAGTCACAGCCAACTAATCCTGTCCCCTGCCGTCTCACAGGTCTAATCATTGTGCCCAGCGCCGGCGTGGGCATTGTGTTGGGGGGCTACATCATCAAGAAGCTAAAGCTCGGGGCGAGGGAGTCGGCGAAGCTGGCCATGATCTGCAGTGGGGTGTCTCTGCTCTGCTTTTCCACGCTCTTCATAGTGGGCTGTGAGAGCATCAACCTAGGAGGCATCAACATACCCTACACCACAGGGTGAGGAGAAATCTTTTTTTTTAATTCAAATTTTAGTTTAGTTTGTGCCAGAGCAGTTTGAATAGATGAAATCTATGTTTTTGTCAGATTTTCTCAGGTTGAAGGCTCTATAATGTGTGAGAGATAAACAGTGTGTCATTTTGTAAGATGTATCTGTGTGGGCTCAGGATGCTGTCACCAAGCCCATCATCCTCATGCGTTGTGGCATTGTGTTGCAGTGCGAATGATTAATTAGCAACACTTGCATCTGCTCTCGTGGTCCTGGTGAATCACTTCGCCACCTCTATTTCTGAATGTGCTGCGGAGTTAGCAGGCCGTCATGCGATGTGTCACATGAACACACTCACACAGATGCATGGAGGCAGCATCTCTGACCTTGGATGGTGCAAAAAAAAAAACCCACTTCAAACTGATTATATGTCATACATCTACTGTAGTAACATCCATGCTCATCGCACTGTTTGCAGACAAAATGCAATCATTCATAAATCCTTTAAATAATATATTTAGTTGGAAACTGTACAAAGAAAGCAAATGTTAAAATGGTGTCTGTGTGTTTTTACCCATCAGCTCAAGATCCAAATCCATAAAGATCCGCAAACACGATTTCAATAAGATGCATTAATACATCAGTTTCATAAAGGAAGGAACAAACAAACCTTCCTCCTGCTTGTGTCTGCACTCTTCCTCTGCTTTAGACGTGGCTCTGCTTCACTAACGAGCTGATAAAAAATGAGGCCCGTCAGGTTACATAATGTTCTTAAACACTTCCTCCGTCTGCAGTCTCTGGAGCAGCTGCCTGATTGTTATATGTTGGGATCGGACTTAATTAAAAGCTACAGCAGATCTCACCTCTGTTTCTGACTTTTGTTCCAGACGTTTTTTGTATTAGTTTAGTTAAACATCTGTAATTTTTAAGACGATTGGGCTGGTAGTTAAACTTTTTTTTCCTTTCTTTTATATTTACATAGTTAGTGCTTTTTAGTTACTTTGCTTTTGTTTACAGAATTATTTATATTTCTTTGATAAATAATTACTTTATTTCTTTGTAGCTATTGGTCATTTTGTTATTAACTAAGTAAATTATTAGTTACTTGTTTACTTTAACTATTAATAACTTATTTACTTTGTTCAGT
>JAOXNZ010000098.1:16184018-16195862 GCA_028566095.1 Kryptolebias brasiliensis | reverse complement strand
GTTTTTTAAATTTTTATTTTGCAGGCAAAAAGTGTGGTGTTAAAGTATTTATTTGGTGGTAAAGTTCATGTTCGAACTACTTGCAGAGTAATTTGCGTTCGTTTTTTTCTTTTCTATTCAACTTTAAAATTGTAATGATGCTTTTGGGCTTTGATATTAGATATTTATCAAACACAAAGTCCACCTTGTCACATCTTGGAAGCAAAAGTGTTTTATAGTTTGATTTACTTTTATTTAAGCACTTTCAAACAAATGAGGAGTCTAATGCTGTGAATACAATTTAAAAGTGACCAGCTTTGGTCCAGTGATGGTGAAAGTCGTTCAGTGGTAAAGGCTAATCAAAGCACGCACGTATTCAGAAGTGATTGTTGTGTTAATAAAAAAAAAATGAAGCGTATTATAAAGCTCACACGTAGCTAGAGGTGTATTTATAAACTAACCCATGACACTAGTTAATTAGACTTTCAGGTGAAAAAAAAAAAAACACTGAATAGTATTAACCACATTAATCATGCTGGGAGGGAGATGGGTTGTGAAACTTTATTTATTTTGTCATAGGGGGCTTCACTGGTCAAAAAGGAAAGTTTAATTTATCCCACTCAGAATGTCCTCTTTATCTGTACTGTTATCGACATTGTGCTCTATTGTCACACAGTTACCAAACAAAAAAGAAGTTGAACTGTAAACCTGAGCTTCAGCCTGGTTGTCCCGATTCTCTTAGCTGCTTCTGAAACTAAAACGAGGCCTCTGCAGATGAAACAACCTTCTGCCATTGAGACAAATAAACCGAACGGCTATTGGAGCAAATTCTAAGCTAATCAACCAGTGATGCCACACAATGTTTGCACTCATGTCTGACTTTCCAGTTCAGCTGCTGCTTCAGTGTCCTGAACTACGAGCACAGAGGACTTGGATGTTAAGGTCGGCCTCGCTTCAGCGTTTGAACTGAAGCTGGAAGTTGTTGCTTTTTGGTCCTCGGGAGCAAAAGTCCAATCGATGTTTGTGAACACTTGGTTTACAAATGCCTTGAATACTTGATATTTGTCAATTAAAAAAAAAACCCTGAAAAAAACCAACTTGTTTGAGTTTGAAACAGTTTTATTACCAGCGTCTCGGCCTTCCTTAAACCAGTTATTCAAAATATGTTTTTGTGGAACCAGATTAAAGACAGTATTTTAAAGCTGTTCTGATGCCATTTCTGCAGACGACTTTTTTTAAACAAACTACCGTTTTCAGTTACATTTGTCAGTTTGCAATCTAGCCTTCAAAACCATCAAAACACTACATTATAAATGTTGCACAATAAACACTTTTTGTCTTTTCTTACCCAGAAAGAAACGTGATTGTCTAAACTTGAATCACTGCCACGCTGATAAACTGGAAGTACAAAATGAGTATTTCAACAAATGTCTACTCTGTTGGTTTTCCTCTAAACAGCAGAAATTAGTTTTTGTTTCGGCAAAGAAAAAAAAAAAAAACTAAGTGCGTTTTGGATCTTTTATATCAAAGCGTCCCGGCTTAAATTGAATGGTTTACAGTAATATAAACATCCATTCAGCTGCTGAAATAGTTTCACCTCACTGTTTAATAAAAAACTATTAAATATTAATAAACATCAATGTATCTGTATTGAAATAATTATCTTTAAAACCAACTCTGAAGTTCAGCTGCCTGAAGGCTTTTGTTTTATACTAATATTTATATGCATAGCAGGAAAAAAAAGCTGTTTACATTTATTAGAAAGGTTTACTAATAAATGCAGGCACCAGTAAAAAAAAAATTATAAACAATTTTAATACTTATCATACAACTCTGACTGACTGAAGCTGCAGAAAAGCTCCTTTAATCACAGTGTCTGTCACTATGGCAACCAGGAGCTCTCAGCCTGCCTCAGAGGGTCTGATTGGAGGGTTTCAATTCAGTTATTTATATAGCGCCATGTCGCAACCGCTGCCCTCGTAGTCCAAACTGAGGGGCAGAGATGGCTGAGGGGGGGTGTTCAGTAGCACCCTGACAGTCTGGGTGGGTTTTCTGGCCTGCACCTTCGGCCTCAGACTTTGTGGGTAGAAAGGGATGAAGCCTTGGGCCTGGAAAATGTCCTCTTCATCAGGGTCCAGCCTGTGGCCAGGACCATGTGGGGTTTCGGCCCCTTCGTGCTCGGGCTCTAACTGGGCTTGCAGGCTGGTGTGAGTACGCATGATGACGTCGTGTTGCGTTTCCAGCTCTGTCATTCCGTTCCCACTGAACATCTCCTCCTCCATCTCCTCCAGCTGCCGCGCGTCGCTCCGGAAGGCAACCTCCGGTTTACCCGACGGAGCCAACGTCCCGAGTCTGCGCACGGCGCTCTCAGGAAGGTCGTTCACGACAGAATCCAGTGTGGGTGGTGCCGGTGGCGTTCTGCTGGGGACGGGGGTGGCGACCAGGCCCGGCCAGACGTCGCTGGTGGAGGCCAGCTCTTCTCCGCTGCCCTCTTCAAGGCCTCCACCCCCGGCCCCAGAGCCCAGCTCTGGCAGGGTGGCGTTGTCAAGCGTGTGGGTTTGGTTGTTTTTGTTTAAAACGTGTCTCAGTGCAAACATTTTATCTACGTCCTTCTGGAAGTTGGCCCAGTTGTCTGGGCTGGGGCTGTAGTCAGGCCTACATTCATACAGGCTTTCGTTTAGGCTATACAAATCCTCCAGTGCCTGCCAGTCCACCTCCTCATCGGTCAGATTGGGCAGCTTAACCCTGTTGTCCGTCCCATACCGGCTGGGTGCTGCCAGAGGAGAAGAAAAAGACGACTTTAGGGTTTCTGGAGCAAAGAGAACGACGAACACATCTTAAGACATGCAGTCATGCCCAGCTTCTGGTTCTGACTACAGCAGGCGACACACACACACACACACACACACACACACTTGAAAGCAGCTGAAGATAAACAGCACTCACACTGAGCTCAAGCCAGGAGAAGTGCAAACATGCTGCCTTTTTGCTAATTTACATTAGACAGATAGACTGAAAAGGAAAAATATTTAATGATCCATCATAAACTAACACGCTAAGCTGCATATTAAATATGATGGCAAAGTCACGTAACCTGAAATATAAAGCAGAGAAAAGTAAAAGAGTGCCTGAAAAACGAGAAAGTTGCCACTAAATGGTTTGTCCCCAGAAAAATAAATAAATAAATAAAACCTGAAGAAACAAAATGACCCCACAGCAAAAGCAGAAATTAAAGTTGAATGTCTGCAAGAAAGAAAATGTGCATCAGTGTCATTTTGGGGGGCTGTCCTGGTGTGATCAGAGTTCCTGGAACTACAGCTAGAAACGATTGAACGGGAACTGAGAGACTCACAGGAAGGACAGGCTCGGCCTCCTCTTTGACCACTTTCGATGCTGCTGTCGCCTGGTAAGCAGGTGCCAGAGAGGTCAAGAGATTAGCACGGCGTCCGACGACTCTGTTCTACCTCTAACAAATGGCCATGAGTGGAGATGAGAGCTACTCCTAATGTCATGTTAAAGTGGAACAGACTGCAACGGGGCTGCTTGTTTCGACGTTACATGGAATTTCACGTGAAAAAGGAAGAGTTTCACATTTTGGGGGCAACAATAGTTGGATTTTTATTTAAAGTTTAATGAGATGACGGATTATCCTCCCATGTCTGTCTTTTACATGTAAAGCTACGTTCGGATGATGTTAGCTTAACATGAGTCTGCCTTTCTCCAAAGCCAAAAGAAACAACAAAATAGATATTACATCTGCCAATAAAACGACTTCAGAAAAGCAATGCGTTCAGAATAAAGCAGTAATGCAACACATTTCTCTCTATAAACATGTACACTGATGTTTTATCTGAAAATCTTAATGAGCTTCAGTTGTGCTTCATAGATGATTCTTTGTTGTAAATCGTCTGTCGGGCAAAAACCTCATAAATCAACTTTATTGTCACCCTTCATATCTGTCTGTGTTTTTATGGATGACTATGCAATGACAAAGAGCTTGCGACCACACAGGGTTTATTTAGGTTAAAAAAAGAGAGAGAGATGGGTTTTTCACTTTTCCTGAAAACTGGAATCTTTGGAGCTACAAGGTTTCTGCCCGACAGACAACATTTAACACGGAGAAGAAAGTGCTATCAATCATCTCATTTACTTATTCCCCAAAGTGTCAACCTATTCCTTAAAGCTACAGTTCAGATCTTTTGAAATAGGGTTTTGTACAAAGGCTGTAAACAATTATTGTCTTACCTGTTGTAGATAACCCTTTGAATGAATGAAAATGGAGTTTAGTTGTTTTTATGGCTCTTCTTGCCAATGCCGTTTAATAAATCATGCTATATTTTTTTTTGCATTACATGATTATTTACATAGAACTCCGTCAGGAATATTATATAATTTCTGCCAGAACCACCATGTAGTTCAAAATGGACACTGGTGTAGAGGTTTACTAATCAGCATTACCGTGTATCGCTGTAACATTTTTGCAACTGGAGTCGTTTTAACCTGTTAACCTGCTGTTAGGTCATCAATCTGGTCAAAGTTAAACTATTTATCCAAACTGAGGCCATTTGAAGAGCCATCGAAAACAGGTAAGATATTAATTGTTCATAAACTTTCCACAGAACCCAATTTTAAAATATCTGAACTACCGCTTTGACCTATTAGGTAATGAGAAGGATGATGGAAAAGAATCATGCGTTGCCACTAAAGTGCTTCGAGTTAAAGCAGCACCTGTCTCCACAAACTTTTTTTTCCTTCACATGGTATCTGAGTTGATTACATGTTCAAGTGGCTGCAGACTCATGTTGCACAGCAGATAAAGAATTGTGTTCACAGAGTTGAGATAAAAAAAAAAAGTCCTGTTACAATTTGTTAGCATGTTCCCAGCATGCAGACACAGATGAAGCATCAGCACTCCATGGATGGATGGATGTATTAGTGGGAATGATGCAATTTGGGCCATGCAGGTGTTAAAGAAAATAATAAAAAAAAAAAAAAAGCTGCTGAAGAGGAAGAAAACAAAACTTGGCGGATACCTGTGTGGCTCATAGCTTCCTCCATCTTTACCTCCTGATCGGAAAAAATAAAAGCAATCGATTGTTAATGCTTTGAGTCAAAGGGATGTGGGGGAAACAGATCAGTCACACTGAGGAGTTCTTCATGCACGGCTGCTACTCGCTACGGAGAAACTCATAAGGAATGATGGGGGGGGGGGGAGAAAAAAAAACTGAAGGAAAGACATTCAGAGATTAAAAGAAGAAAACAAGAAAAGTAGGAACTGATTTAAAATAAAAAAACTATTTGATGAATTCAACAGGTTTTCCCCCTTCAAAGCAAATACATGAGGTTATAAAAGGTTTTTCGCCAACAAAAACATCCCTAAGTGTAACCACAACAGCAGTTTTACTGGTTGAAAGAGCTGGCATTTGGTTTGGTGAAAGTAAAAGATTTTAGGCTGTTTCGGGACACGTGTTGGCGGGCTTTAGACTCTGCTCCGGCAGGCCAGGACTGAAACAAAATGAAGTTTTCTTGGCCCAGTTCGGCTGTTCTTGTGCTCCACTCTCAGACGGGTGATTAATAGCATGAAAGTTTTTATTCCTCAGGTCATAAGCAGAGCAGCCGGTTCAAGCCGCACACCAACGCCGCAGGCTTTATGTCACCGTGACATGACTTATTAACCACGTCCATCTTGCTTGGACCATTGTGCACGACAGGCAACTGTAGCGACGGCTGCATTTTCAAAGTAAAAACATTTAGCGACTCATAGCCAGGTCACACAACCGTAAAACAGACTTATATTTTGTTACAAATCAGGAAAGAAATCCCCACAGAGGAGAAGATCCAGAGCTGAAAGAGAGGTCAGACTGTGTGTGCGTTACACTGAACAAAATGTTAAACACAAGTAAAAGAAGAACAAAATCTCAGTATAAATAAATAAATCAGACTTCCACTTGAAATTTATGCATCCATTACTGAGTAGCTCATTCCCAAACACATGCAGCATGCAGGTATGTGAAACACACACCATCCAAACTGAAACGGACTCACAGCAGAGGAGAGAAACTAAAATCCATCATTAGATTACAATAAGTCAAACTTTTTGCACGTAAAACCATCAATTCTTTAAACAAAATCTGTTTCAGTCATCGGTGGGGGAAAAAAAAAAAAAAAGAGCTACCACTACAACCAGTCGACTTGTCCAAACGTCCCACTCAAAGCCCACCTAACAGGAGGGACTGTTCTCACCTGTGTCCAAGCCTTTAGGACGAGGGCTGCACTGCTTGTAGCCTTGGCAGCTCCTCATCTCCATGAGCTGAGCGTGAAGCGAGCTCAGGACCTCCTGATCCACCGAAAACACCACGTTGGTCAGCTGCAAAGTCAACACAATCACACAGAAACACGCATCTTCATTAATACCCGAACGTTGTGTTTGGGAGGCTTTTAACACATTTCAAGGACCAATGTTAACACTTACGACCAAACACAAACTTTTAAAAACTTAATTTTTCACACAACATTTTCCAAACAGCAGCCTTTATATTTACAAGACTTCCAAAGATAGATTCTGGTGAAAAGTGAGCTTAGGTACAAAAAACACCATTTGCAACTTTATTAAATATACGAACATGCAGGAAAGTAGTTAAGTAGTTAAAGTAGTTGCCCGCAGCCATGAAAGGTGGAAGATAATGTAATTGCTTGAGTCTGTGTTTGTCTGTTAGCAAAGAATTTCATAAACCACTGAACAAATTTCAGTGAAACTTTGAAAATGTTACTATTGTAAGTACATCTATACCTGATTAATCAACCTGAGCAAACACAAAAAGGGCTGCAACTCAGTCAATTTTACAGATGTGGAGTTTACAAGGAAAAATATTGATTTTTATTGTGATCATTTTATTGTAAAGTCACTAAAAATCCACTTTTTTACTCTAAATTCCCTAAATAGTGCGTTTGGACCCCTGTAATAAAAGTGGCTCATTGAATAACATCAGACAGATCTGCACCCACCTGGTAGGGGTCACTGTTGAGATCAAAGTACTCGAGGAACCCAGTGGAGAACTCACAGAAGAGCGTGTTGTGGGTCTCGTTGATGGTTCTCAGGCACCAGTAGGTGTTGTTGTTGGAGCTGGTGCACGCACAGAACCCACCCACTGCAAAAAGAAAGGACACCGTCACCACTGGGACACCGTCACCGTGACTGGAGAAGCTCTGGGCTGAGTCTACACACATGTCCAGAAGGGAGCGGTCTGCCAGTGGTCATTGTTGTGTGTGAAGCAGGTGAGGCCCGGCAGGCTGCAGTCGTCTCCTTTCCTCTGACGTTTCTTCTCCTTCCTTTCCTTCTTCCTCCGGCGGATCTCGTTATACAACTGGGCCTTCGCGTCCATTTCATGGGCGGCCTCCCTGTCGCACAGAAACATGACAGAATTTCCTAAATTATCTGACATTAGCCCCTGTCCTTTCTGGTGACAGTAACCGCAGTACTGAAAGACTCAAAGGGGACTTCCAGAAGGCATCGTATGCCCAGATTCGACAGCCTGTTTTCTTTATGATGACATTCGAGCCACTGTCCTCTCTTTCGCCTGCCTTAACAAACAACAGGCAACGTTGAAAAACAGCTGTTTTGCATTGGTGCGATTGTGATCCCAGTGTTTCCTGGTGCAAGTTGATCACAGCGTTTTGAGGGACTCGATGATCTTTTTCCCCTTTGGTTGATTCATTCCGTTTTTCCTACGAAACTCAATCACTTCCAGACGCACACATGAAAACAGAGCCACTGCCAAACATCTGCTTTATCATTTCAACTCCGTTCAGGAACAAAAACATTTAATGAAATTAATAGATGGCCCGCTTCTTCAGAAACCTGGGAGGATAATAAACACCATCAACGCGTCACGCTACGGACACTTCTGATGTTCTAGTCAACGATGAGATACAATTTTTACAGCCTCTGGCGTGCAGAGAGCCTAAGAACTGGAGTAACATTTGCACAGTTGTCCAAACAAATCTAAAAGCACGCTACCTGCATACTGTTGCAGATTATATAAATGCAAAATCAGACCCGGCTCCAGAAGAATTTAGCTGGGGGGGCTGAGGAATATTTTTGGGGGGGCCCAGTAAATAGTCATTTTATTTTATATAAATACATAAATGTTTATGTAACCTTGCAACTGAAATAACCATATGTTGTTTATTAATACAAAACAAATAACTTAAACAGTGACATGTAGTCACCAGAAACTGCTGAGAAATTGTGCTCAGGTTTTGCAAAAACTATTTTTGCCTAAATCTTAGCACTGAATTATAATCACTGTGTTTAAAACACAGTACATGAACTTCTCCTGAAGAGAGGTGGAAATGTTTAAAAACAAATACTGAACATTTTTACCATTTCCACTCTTTTGTTGAACAAACCTGACATGCAAATGAAAAAAAACTGTGGAAAATCCATCTTAAAAAAATCATTGAACTCAATTACCAGATTTTCTGCCTCTCTGTAGTGAAAATGCACTGAACAGGTTCATCTTTTCATACTCTTGAGTAAGGAATCCCTCAGTTTCATTGCCAACAGTATAGGTTCAACTTATTAACACAGCGTTGTAATCTGTCTTTTTTCGGGGTGGGGGGGATACCTACCCTCTGGCCCCGGGTTCGTGCAAAATCATAATTAAAGGAGAAGAGAAACTCACTTAAATGGATGAAGCTGATCATTCCTGTTCTTCAGTCTTTCTGCCTTATTTCGGAGTCCTTTGTTGTAAAAACTGGTGTTAAAAACAGAGAAAAGGACTAAAAATGGTGGACAAAACAATGTTGTGTCTGTGGTATAGGGCCTGAAACTATAATTAATTAGCATTTTGTACAGTAATAATAATAATAAAAAAAATCAGGACAGATTTTGAGGTGAAACTGAACCAAATCACCTCTTCCCACAGTCACACTCGTCTGGTCGCGTCCTCTTCAGGTGACCCTTGACTTCTCGCAGGTTCTTGATTTTGCCTTGAAGTTGTTCAATCTAAGAGAACAACAATGTGAGGTCAGTGCTCCGAAAAACACTCATGTCAAAACTCCAACACACATCCGCGCACCTCCTGGTCCACGTAGCTCTTATGGTCTTTCCACGCTCTGGAGGACTCGTAGATTTCTCGCTCACAGTGGACGCTGTCGTTCATCAGGATGTAACATCTAACATAAAAAATAAAAAGCTAATTGCTACTTCAGACAAGAATAAAATATGCTCAATTGAGTTCTCTCCTGAGATACAGAATATTCCAAGCAGGATGGTTTTCTTACTTGTGGGTAACTTTCAGAGAGTTCGGGTATCCCACCGTGTTGGTATCATCTGCCAGCATTTCCTCTGAACCTTCGTCAGAACCCAAGTAAAACTCTGAATCCTCGGGGTTGTAGTGGCGTTTGGAGATGACACGGCGGCGGATGGCTGACTGGTCGTCTGCTTGCAGGTCGACGTCATATATCTGGCCCTCGAACTCCACAGACAGCGATCTTGTGGGCCGGGTATGGACGAAACGAGGGCGAAAACCTGTTGGGAAACAAGAAACTTGAACTGAGCAGCGTCAAAAATAAAACATCTCGGTTCTGTGTGTAAGTATTTGGCTGTTTTGGTATATTTAACTTCCAGAGAACCAGACTTTCTTCTCGCCCTTTAGAGGTAGTTCTCCAGACTTTCTGAAGGTCTTTAAATGAGGATCTTTGGACTTTGGCTGCTTTATCACTTCTTTTCTGTTCAGTGCTTGTATCTTACTTTTCAAGAGGATATTTTTTAATTTGTTAAAGTTTTTAAATCTAACCTATGGATCATTCAAGAACAAAATACTCCTAAGTTCAAGCAATGAACCAGTGTTGAGTCCACCCAATATAAAACTTAGCAAAGAAACCATTTTAAACAGGAGCTTTGGGCACTTTGTTACCAGCAGCTTGTCACAATTTGCTCTATTTTCTTTACTGCTTAAATCTACAAAAAAAAAACAACCAAAAGGTAACTTGTATTAAAGAGCATTTTAGTACAAACAATGCAATTCCCAAAGAAATACCAGCTGAAGTTTCCATACAGTAGATAACATTCAGATGACATCCGTGAAACACTCCTTTACTCCTCTTTCTTAACTTTTTTTAAAACAAATCGATCATATCAGTAGCTTTGGTACTGCCAATCATAACGCTGATGTAAATATATAGTTTCATCCCTACAACCCTGTTTGTGTCCTGTTTTGGTGCTTTTAATTCATACATGATTTATAGGGTTAGTAGTGAGGCTTAGGGCTATCTACACTTGAGGATAGATTAGCTGGTAACACTGAGACACTTTACCAAAGCAACAATAGAGGGCGCCACATTATTCAAAAAGACAGCCTTCAACAGAAACAGACACCAAGTAACAACTAGACCTGTTGAAGGGTGTTTGCTTTTTACAAACATCACAATCCTTTCAGACCATGAATAATCATTTAAATTATTAAAAAACAAAAACAAGCTCTAGGTTTTTTGCACACTGCTCTCTTCGAGCGGTCCTGAAACAGACATTAAAACCAGCAATATACCAGTACAAATCTAAACCAGCTGTGGGATTTCTTACAATAAAACCCTAAATACATAAATACCCAGTTCTCTATTATTTAGATAACATGTTTATGTAATTGACTGCTCCAGATTAAGAAAAAACCGTTATCGTAAACTCACGCTGGCCTGATGACTGCCGCTGGGAGCGGCGATCGGCTTTAGATGGTTTGTACAGAGCATCCTCGCAGTCACACTCCTTTTCTCTGTTGTCATAGCTGCTGCGGGGTTTCAGACTGTGAGTCCTCTTCCTGGAGCCGTCTTTTGAACCACTTTTACATTTCTGTAACCTCCACTTCCCCGAGATCTCCTCCACGCAGCGCCATTTCTGTGCCAAAGCAGAAAGGAGAACAAATGTTCCATCATAAACATGATGGACAGAGCTGAAATGCGAAAAATCCAAGCAAGTACCGCACTCTTGGTGCAACAAATACATGTGTTCTGTAAGAAAAAATGTTTGATTTTGAGAGAGTTTGCAGTAAGTCTTGGGGTTTCTTTATAAAAAAAAAATAATAAAAACTGAGTTTGTGTAAAAGAAGCTGCAGCATAAATGAACCAAAACCACCACAGGAGATGAGTTTGGTTTGTCTGGTGTCATTAAAACAAAGAGGAAACCCCAATTGCTCCCCTCAAACACACATTCCTCCTGGAAAAGAAAGTTTTTAAACTAATTGCTGTGACTGAATACACACATCTGCAGAGTGTAGTGGAGAGGGATCAGCGCTAAGTGTGGGAACAAGGGTCCAAACAAAGAGGCGGAAGGCAGATCGGGTTTCTTCTGCAGGAGCTTACAGGACCAGCAGACCATTTATGTCAGCGTCAGACAAGATGTAAAAGAGAGGCATGAATTGTATCTACAGGATGAAAAGAAATCCGTCGTCTTTATCCTTCCCCTTTATCCACCCCACTGTGAGTGCTGTAACCCATTAAGACAAAATGTGACAGCAGTATCAATGCAGCAGTGTGACAGCAGAAAATTATGAAACAACGAAGAAAGAGAGGTTAAAAAGAGTAACTCTGACTGAAACGCTTACTTGGCTGCCAACAAATGTTACTTGAAAACCATATGGGTTTGCGATTCCAGATCAACTCTGCAGGATGCATGCTGTTTTTATTTTTGCCCGGATGATAATGCAACATGAAGCACAAGTGGCAAAGCACTGCAAGACCTGACTCAAACTCAGGTTTATTACATACAGCTGAGATTCTGCACGCACGTCCCTGCACGCTCTCCTGAGCTCTACCTAAGTTGCTCCGTTGCTGCCTTTAATAAGTGATTGTTGCATACACACATTTATG
>JAOXNZ010000098.1:16159314-16181020 GCA_028566095.1 Kryptolebias brasiliensis | reverse complement strand
CAGCAACTTACAGCCAAGGTCCCACAGCCAAGGAAAAATCCACTAAATAGCCCAGAACACACACCAAGCTCAGCCAGAGCAAAAAATATCATTTAGGCTGTGGAACTTTGCCTTTTGCTCGGTAAATGACCAATGAAGAGAATTGTTGCATTTATTACACACACTGTGCATTTTTTGTTCATAATATCCATTACAGCATGACATGATGGATCCATACAAACCTATTGCCAGTCCGTTCCTGTTCCAGCAGCTTAAGGATGGACTTTCCATCCATGTCTGGAGGGGTGTCCAGGCCAGCAATGTGGAGAATGGTGGGAGCTAGATCAATGTTCAGGACCACATGAGGGTTTCTGAAAAGGTGCATGAATACAGCTGGTAAACTCATTTGCCGTAAGTGGCATAATATATATAGATAAAAGAACCAACAACTGAAACCAAACAACTGAAAAGCAACATTTGGAAAATAAAGGAGCTTTCAAAACAAAAAAACAAATGATTTGTTACTCACACTGCTCCTGGTTCCACATTCGGT
The DNA here is from genome assembly GCA_028566095.1 of Kryptolebias brasiliensis. Classification (NCBI taxonomy): domain Eukaryota; kingdom Metazoa; phylum Chordata; class Actinopteri; order Cyprinodontiformes; family Rivulidae; genus Kryptolebias; species Kryptolebias brasiliensis. The sequence continues at coordinate 16,180,488 of JAOXNZ010000098.1, read as the reverse complement.
CCTCTGAGGAAGAATGGCACTCTGATATCAAAATCATAAGGCATTGATTTTCCCTTGACTAACCCAAACTGACCGATGTGGTAGCCATGATCAGCTGTATAGATGATGTACGTGTTGTCCAACTCTCCGGTTTCCTCCAACATGTCATGAATCTGTGTTGCCAAGGAAACAGAAGATGTGTTGATGATTTCACAGACATTTCGAGTAAGCACAATGATAGTTATACTTACTTTCTGGACAGAGTCGTCGACTGACATCAGAGTCTGCAACCTTTTCCGGTGCAGGAAGTTGGTGAACTCCATGTGGATTGGTTTCATGGGGCCTGTGTACTGCATGATCCAATGTTTGTCCATATTTGGGGCATAGTTATAGCTGGGGGTTCTAGGACAACAGAAAAAAAGTCAAAACATGCAAAAATTGACAGAACATACGTTTTAACTGAGTACATGATAATCTCACATGGAAGTATGAAAATCCTTCTCGACACCTGCCTACATGTGAGCTGTCAGAGCACATAGCTGCTACAAGACTGCGTTCGAGATGCCAAAAACACCTGTCTGCTACTTTTTACAAACTGCTGCTCAACAACAGGTGCAACAGTTGTCCACTGTGTTCGACACGCATCGATAGTCACTCTGTTTGTTGACGGAAACATCTCAATCCTTCGCAGACAGCACCTTTGCCATTTTTCCACAACCCTCTCCGACCATCTCTCCTCTCACACACAGACGAGAGTCTCCTTGCTCGACTGCGCTCTTGGCACACACGAGCAATTTGAGGGTTGGCACATGCTTATGAAAATAATAGGCCTCACAGTCAAGCTTGCAACAACCTCTGGACCAAAAACTCAATAAGTCATGGTCATTTAAAAAAGGGGGAATAACAAGAGAGGGTAAACAGCAAGGAGGAGGGAGAATCAGACATGTCTGTGGGTTTCTAAATGAGAGAAACTATTCACCTGTGGTGTTAGCTGAAAGTAACAAAGTGGGATAAAACTGTACAACTTCGTATTTGCAAAGTTTAATAGATGGAAAGCAAAAAAGTGCATCCAGATAAGTATGTAGAAAATTTCAGAATCTAGTCAACTTTGCTGTCAGGACTCGGTGAGCCGTTTTTGCGATTTCAACATCGACTAGTGGTAGCTTTCATTAAACCCTGGATATCTCCAGCTAAAATGAAACCAAATTAAGTGAAAGCAATTTAATCTTTATAGCTTAATTTTTATGACAGAAAAACAACTGAAAATATGCAAGACACACAACCCAAGTCTCTGAATCTAAAAGGAGAGCTTCAACTGAGATTTCAACACAGATACTTAAGGTCTGAGTATCTTTTCACCCACTTTCCAGTCACCAATATTGTGGTTATAAATTAAAGTTATCAAAAAACTCACTTTATTTAGCTGACAGCTGAAAAAAAAAAATGACTGTGGTTAATATGAAGATATAATTATACAATATTTTAAAGGAAGATAAAATAATACGTCATTTCACTGAATGTATCAGAAACGGCAAAGAAAATACTTTTGAAACATCCATAAATGAAGCTGAAGTTGTTAAATAAATAAATAGTTCTGGATTTCAAATTACAACTTGAACTGCAACATCACAGCATATGTGTGATTAGTTATCTTAGTAGGATGCAAAAAGTGCTTGCTATTCAGAGAACTTTAACATTAAAGACCAAATTTATCCCAGTTTCAGATTAAACATTTATAGACATTTTAGATGTTTAGATGATTGTTGAACTCCCAAATGCACAGTAAATAGTGTAGCATTGCGGTCATTCTTTATGCTTCATTATACCTTTCCAAAAACAGTTTTCTTTTTTGTGAAGAAGGAGCCTCAAGTGTCCAAACTTTGATACTTATTGAAGACCTAAAATGAGAGCCTCTTTGCTCTCCGTGACTGAGCTGCCTTCTGTCCTCCTCTCCTCAGGCCTGCTTTGTGAGAAAGGTGAACTCTTCACCCACCTAGCAGGCAGTATAATAAGATCCACAAAGAGACCTGTCTCTGGGCAATGGGCCACCAAGCTATGGGCCCCTGAGCACCAGGGAACCAGGAATGCAGAGGTCAGTGGAATGAAGTCAGTCCGTAGGAGAGGTCACACCTGCCAACCGGCACATATATGTCTGCATCCATACACCACAGAATGCCTCCTTGTGACTGTACAAAACCCAACACAGACCTATTCCATGCGAAGATTAGAGCCTTCCCCTAAAAGCAATTTGTTGAGCTACAACCAGAACTATTATCACTCCCTGCTATCAAAAGACATGCAATTGAGGAACCACATTACACATAAAGCATTTAAATATGTCTCAACTTGGCTTACATCTAAGGAGCTAGGCAAAAACACCTTCAGAGAGGAATGTTAATAACATTAACATCAAACCCTCCCTCGCTATTGCAGCTGTCAAAAGTACAGACGCTTGTTTGATCCATGAGGCAGCTCCTCTTTTACTGCCACGCTGTCTCTTCCCACCCCTGAAATTTTTACACATTAGCTGGATCTAGCATTTGCTGCAGTGATTGAGTATCTGAACTGCTCCAAATGAATACAATCGTATTATTAAATATATACCCTTCAAACAACCTCAGACTGAAACAGACGGGAGTCCCTGATATGTGCCAATGGAAAAAATGATGATCTATAATAAATCCAGATAGTTAAACAACAAACACCCAAACATGCCAACTACCTGTGCTCTCCATAGTAACCACAGTACATTTTCCACACAAAACACACCTACACACAGTCACTGGGGCAACCCTTGTATTCCCCCGTGGGCCCCAGCTCCACCCCCTTCACACGAAGGCACCAGCTAAAAATAAATTAATAATGTCACAAAGGGTGTTCCTGAGTGCACAATGCATTCCTCGCATCCCAGGAGCCACAGGGAGAAACTACTGATTGATATGGATGAGGTCAGGAAGTTCCCCGGGAATTAAACAGGACGGGAGGAAGGGGTGGACGAAGCCAGCCAGGACGAGAAAACGAGATGACACGAGAAAATACAGAGAGAAAGATAAACAAAGAGACAGTGAGACATATACAGATACAAAGAGGTAAACAGAGGGGGATGTTAAGTGGGACAGAAAGTGAGAGGAAGATACTAAAAGCAAAGGGGAGCATTGAGCTGACATCCAGTGGAGTAGTGCATTATGGGTGCTCAGTAGTAGTGGAACCAGAGGGAGCTGTAGCAGAGCTATGCCAAAAAGCTTTCCCTGATCTGCTCCACAGTATGTTCCTCCTAGTCTTCGTCGACAATGGTAAATCATTTTGATTTCACGCACTGTGTCATCAGCCCATTGGAGCTTCTAAACAACCTGTCATCCCCGGGGATTGAGGGGCGTGCAGACTGTCATTATGTTAGGCACACCTAATCATAAAAACTCAATTATGTGTCAGTGGGAAAAACTGAAATCATGAAACCAAAACCTTATTATAGGTGGGCCAAAGTTCAAAGGACTTTTGATTAGTGTTTATGTTTAAGTTTTGCATTGTGACTACTTGTCCAAGATTTTGTGCATTGCCCTTATGCCACCAATATTGATCTGATCATTCAGGGTATCGACAAAGAACACTGTTCCTGTTACCAGGCAATGGACTCTGTGTGACCTGGGGGATTCGAAGTGGGATCTGTAGTTTTTGACCTGAGTCCTACAGATTGAATTAGTTTGGTTTTTGAAAATTTGAATACAGAACACACACTACAAAATGTCATGTTCTTGGAGCAGGTATGCGTCTAAAATAACATCCATGTGAATGTTGAGATGCAGGTTTGAGCAGCAGAACATTGTGTTGTACAAATATAAGCAGTTTAAATGTCAATAGCTATAATGTCAGTGGATTTGGTCATTTAAGTCTCAGTTTTACTTACATGTGCTGTGAAGCATTTGAGAAGAGCCCTGCATACTGTGGGGCTGAGTCTTCGGGTCCATGAGGAGCGGCATGACTAATGACCATCATCACAGGACGGTGAGGAAATATCTTCTTGGACATGCGGAAAAAGTTGATGCTATCATTGGTGATCAGATCTGTGAAATAGTCCTTTGAAAAGAAGAGCAAAACAAGTACAGTTTGTAAGTGCCACAAGACCCACATCTAGAAAGGTTTAAAAATAAAGGTGGAATTGAGGTGAAAAAGCTCAACAGCGCAAGCTTTGATAAACTCATTTTGCAGGCCGATCACCGTGACATGTTTCTTTACCTCGTCCAGTCATTTTCAAATAAATAAAGAGGGGCCATGGGGATATGAAGTGGGGCCATTGAGTGCACTACAGCACCAATCTGTCGAGTCAACAGCTGGCAGCTTGCCTGTGTGTGTAAATGAGTGTGTGCTCATCAGTCTTCTTGTGTACACTGTATATGAGCTGTTGCCCCATCAGGTATTCTCTGCACTATCGAATGTGACACCACTTGATGATGAGGGGGAGCTTGGCGCTTTCAAATGGTATGTTGTTATGACAGCTCCTACCTTCAACTCCAATCTGGGCTATTCATTTTGTTTCTACCACTAAGCCTAATTCAGTTGAATCCATTTTTCTTGCTTCTTCACTGATTTACTTTTAGAGATAATGGAAGACAAAAGCCAAAACAAAATCTCCAAAGATTTAGACCTCAGGCAGTACAAAGAAAATGAGCTCAAGTGACTGATGATACATTTCCTTATGCCTATGAAAGATTTAGTAGCACAGGCATAGAGAGCAGAGCTGAATGAATGAAGCAAACTTTCAAGAGGTTAGGCTCAGAAAATCCCTTACACCAGTAGAGGTGGAGTCCATTTTATTTTGCCAAGTTTCCAATAATAGATTAAAGGTTCTACCTGCAATTCTGGTTTGCTGCTTTTGTTTCCTGGCAAACAACAATATAGAAGGGAGTGCCAGGCAAGGAATTAAAGGGTGATTTCTCTGGGATGTCAGAACTGGAGTTGGCTGATTCAAATGCTTCATATTAATAGTTTTTTTTTTTTTTTTACAGTCATGCCAGTATTAATGGCCTGGCAGCTCGACATGCTCATGAAGGCTGAAGACTATGCACATGCAGCAACACTCTGGCATGCTCTTTAACACTGCCAGCTCCAAACATCTGAACCATCTGGGCTAAGGGCTCTGGCAGGTCAACAGGAAGTGAGAGTGTCATTGAAAATGCTTGGCCAACAGCAATAAAACAATCAGGGGGGTGATGAGTATTCCTTTTCCCATTTGGAGCTGTTCAGTAATGGTAGCCATACAGTGGTAATTTCTTTGCTCTTCTCACACTAAGTATCTAAAGAACCTACAGGTCAGTCATTGCAGATGGGAGTTAAAGCTTTGAATTTAAAAGACTTGTTTACATCATCAAACTTAATCTATCAAAAAAGTTTCAACCTAAATTCCTAAAGACAATCAGATGGGATCTAAATGAATGTTAAGTACTCTGCAAATGTCTCATTTGCATGCAATGACTTCATGCATCGGCTGTGCGATTTTGTGCAGAAATCTGACAATCTGTGAATTCGAAGAGAGGTTTTGTTTGCTTAGTGGTTGCATCTGACGGCTCTGAGCAGAGAATAGCAAATATCATGTCCATTTGGTTTCAAACCACAATCTGCTGACCAAGCAGATGTCATGTAAACACCCTGTCCTCTGCTTGCGGGTATTTTTTAACACCTCAGTCCAAATTGGCAGAGGAATGGCAGTTCAAACATTTATTTGCCCATCTTTTGAGCCAGCCCTCCCCACTGATGTCTTGTGTATGCAGGACTGCACAACCTGAGAAGATGTTGGCACAGAGCAGTGAAAACAAACTGACAGCTCCTATAAAAACAAGTGTGGAAGATTCACGGCCAATGCAGTCCAGAGTAACAACAGACGGCTGTTGTGACAGTAAAACCACAATGTTCATCTCTTGACCTCTTTAATTTTTTATTGTAGCAGTATAGCCCAAAAATTATGTTTCAAAATGGCACTATGCAACAGAAAGAACACAAAGAATGCACATAGACAAAAAGAACTGCAAAATACTTTGGCTTCTCATAAAGATACATTTATTTTACACTGTCTAAATATTGAGGAGAGGTGCGTCATAATAAAGGGATGCCACAGAAAGGAGACGCCACCTCGACTCAGCTTATTCCCTTTAATTCTCATGTCAGAATTCCTGCCAGCCTGCATCACAACATAAGCGAAGACCTTCACTGTGTTTATAAGTGAGTGGAACCTGCAATTTGTTAGGTGAAGTCTTTATTTTAAGTCATAAAGGTAAAAGAAATTAGTGAGAAATTTTGAGAAAGCATACCTTGGCGTAGTCGGCACCGTGCTTCTCCTTGTAACCATTCCGACAGACGGTGTAATTATAGAAGCGGGAATTTTTGATCAGTCCGACCCATTCGCGCCACCCAGGTGGGATGTAGGTGCCGTTGTACTCATTGAGGTATTTACCAAAGAAGGCTGCAGAGAAAAGAAAGAATGGCTGCATTTAAATATGCTGTCTTTGACCATCAGAGAAAGTCTTATGCTTTCCATTAAAGAGTATTTTATGTTTGTGACTTTATCTGTGTGTAAGTGAGACTCTCAAGGTTTTAGACAGGGAGCCAGTCCTCCCCCCCCAAAAAAGACAGCTAACTATAAACTAATGCATCAACTTGGAAATCAGAGGCGAAGCTGCAGCCCACCAAACCCCCACTGAGCTGTCCAGTTGAAAGCCTGCCATCGCTCATACAGATACAGTCTGATAAGATGTAACAACTGCCTGGCATGCTCAGTGTGTTTATATTTCTTTCAGCAGACAGCCAGGCAAAGTTGAGGAGTCATGGTTAGCTTAAAAACATTCAATAATGTGTAAATGTTGAGTGGCTAGAAGATTTAAGTAGTGAGTATCTGGGTCCTGAAGCGAGATGAGGGTAAACCATGTTCACCACAAACTGCATTACTTTTCCACAAAAATAATATAAAATAGTTACAGTTCTCTGCATTGATAAGCATCAGATTCTTTATGCTTATCAGTGTTATAAGTGTTTGCATTTTTGTGTCTTCACCAACCTGTCCGGTAGCCAGTGTTGTTGAGATAAACCGCAAAGGAGCGCGGCTCATGCTGAGCCTGCCAAGATGGGGACGAGCAGTTCTCGTTGTTGGTGTAGGTGTTGTGGTTATGGACATACTTCCCCGTCAGCATGGATGATCGGGATGGGCAGCACATAGGCGTGGTGACAAAGGCATTGATGAAACTCATGCCGCCATCTTCCATTATTTTACGTGTTTTGTTCATCACTTGTAGAGAACCTGCAAGACAACGTAAGATGTTCAGTTTTCCACATTTAAAAGTCTTTTTTTAACATGCATTACCAATAAGTTGAAAGAAATTGGTTTTACCAGTGCACACGCAATTGATACATTTTTTTGACATATTTTGTTTTATTTTAGGCCCCCTTTCTAGATCAAATTTCTCAGAAAAAAAAAAAAATTTAATCTCACAATTTAAATGAGCAGATGGCTAATCAGTTCTGGCTTATGGTCTGTATTTAATATTTAATGGAAATCCCTGAGCAAACACCACCCCAAAAAAACAATTAAATTAGGATTGGATGGAAAAAGAGTTTAGGAAAAAAATATTAGTAAAATGTATAGAAGACTTCTGTTATTAAAAAATGAGAGAAAATCTATGTTGTGAATTTTAATAAGATGGTAAAGTTTGTCGGCATGCCTTACCCAACTCAACGTCTTGGTCATCGGTCATGATGAGAATGATGTTGGGCCGAATGTTTCTACGATCTTTCTGGGTGCGACCCCTGAGCCCCTGAGCCCTGGTGGTGGTAAAAGCCCAGCTTTCTGGAGTCCAGTCCAGAGTCAGAAGGGCCACCCAGGAGACCCACAGGATTAACATGGTGTCCGATACAACGAGTCACAGAATGGGTTGATGGGAAGATTAATGGGGGAGAGAGAGAGAGATGGGCGGGAGCAGAGGACCAGCCAGGTCACTCACTCACACTCGTGTAGCGCTCGCAGCCTGTGTTGACTGAGAAGAAACAGAAAGAGAAACACAATACATAAAAACATTAAAGCTAATTTATTTTGGGGAATTTGCAGTATAAGATTTAAGAACAGAGACATATTGTGTAGGAACATAAAGGAATATTTATATCAGAAACTTATCCAACTAACTTGACCTGACCTTGTATGAGAAAAAAAAAAAAAAACTGCACCAAACAATCCAACAAAAAGAACAATTGAGCTGAGAAGGTCTTGAAGTCTAAAGCTCACCTTAGAGGATCCCATAAACCTATTTTTTTGTATTTTTTCCTACAGTATCCTTGAACTTTCTCTTGTGCTTTCCCCCCCTCTCCTCCTTAAAATAAACTCCCACATGAGAACTCTTCATCTCGACCACAATGCTGTTGTTCAGCTAACTGTGCTGAGAAAACACCATTGGCTGCCTGCACTCAAACACCCACAGCTTGCTCTTCAGCGGGAGCCAATCGGGGCCCACCTCCCACCTGTCACTCAAAAGTCAGACCCCCACCACCACCATCATCACCACCACCTCCCCTGGTGAGTCAAGCATGACAGACTTCTGTTGGGGGGGATGGAGAGAGAGTTCCGCCACATTAACTCCAGCGCCATTGTCCACCAATCACAGATGACCACTGAGTCATCACAACACTTTGGTGCTTCGTTCTCACAAAGTCATGGTTGACCTAAAATTATTCACAGTCCACATCTAACAAACTTGAGCTCAGATGATCAACATTTAAGGATTTAATCCCAACAAGAGAACACAATAAAAAAAATTTAAAATCTCACCAAAAGTCATACTTTTATGTAAATATAAAACAAAATCAGTAAATAAAAGTAATAAGTCTTCATTAATTATCAGGTAGGTTTCAGCAATAATACTACATCTAAAAGAATGGCCTAAAGCTGTAAAATGAACCATGACACTGTGATAATGAGTACTCCATCATTGCTTGATATAAAGTGCCTTATGGCCAGCAGTCCCCCTGAGAGGCACCACACTGCTCCCTATTTTGAGTTAATGGCCTGAAAACAAATGGCAGGTCTGTGACACCTGGGCCTGACCAGGGAGGGTGGTTCTGTCATTATCCAGATTTTCACAAAAGGCCCCAACCAAACCTGGAAAGAGCAACGACTTCAACAAAGGTTATCATTTATAGAAGGCACTTTTAATGAAAAACAAAACAAGCCTAATTATTTATAGCTCATAATTCCATATTTTAGTGTAAGTGCCAGCTTTAGCCTTACTTCTGGCACAAAAAATGATCTCATTTAATAAAAATGTGTTTTTCCAGATGGACAGAAAATCTTTCCGGTATGGAAAATCTTTCCTGCTAAAAAAAATCTTGATGTACAATACCATACAATAATGTTTTTGTGCAAAAAGAACATCCATTTGTGCAGACTGGACAAGCCCGTATCTACAAATTAAAACCCTTGAGCTAAGTGATGCATCAGACAGATGCTCCTCTAAAAGGATTATCTTCAACATCTCCCAGGCACCCATCATCTAATCAAAAACATGGGTTAGAAAGGGACAAAAGTCCAAATAACTCCAGTAATATGCTGATATGATAAGCAGAGTTTTACTCATTGCTCTCAGGTCTTTTGTTTTCAGACATGCAGTGTCTGTGCAAGCCAGTCAGCCTTGTTATTGTGACAGCCCGGTGCAAACATTGGCGCCATTTGGACAAACACCCCTGTGCTGTGGAGTGGACAGAACCTTCCACATGCAACACAAACTTCTCCACAAACATGTGGTGCCACGCAGACACTAAAATGATAGTTCCACACGCCTTTTTTTTCCTCCCACAAAAACAATATCTCTCGCTGTGTGGGTTCAAGTCCTCCTACGTCAACGGGAAGGCTTCCCAGAAACAATAGACAACTCATCTCCAAGGAAAAGTCAAGGCTCTTTTTGGTCAAACCGTGGAAGACCTTAAATCAGCTGTAAGCCAGTCGGCCAGCTAGTGTAATCTTAGCACCCAGCACAAATTCAATTTTACATGCCAATGATTTCAAGCAATAGCCTATTCTTGCCGCTCAAAGTAGGTTCATTGTTGTGTCTGATTCAAACCTTGTGCTGCTGATGTGGTTAGCTACAGTGCAATCAATAGCTGAACTGTTCAAAATGACTGAGATGGCAATGCTAATTAAGTGACACATGGACCAACCAAAGGCATGAGGGTAGCAGATTTGCAGGCAAATTGACCTACTGCTTGCTTTTCTTCTGGCTACCTTTCGTGCTAACTTGGTTTCTCCTGATCCATTTTTCTCACTAGGTCATATGTTTGTTTTTTAAGCTAAAGGAGTTTTATTAACTTTACATCTTTTTCATTTCTCAGCTATCTCAATGGAAGCTGTCATTAAGAAAGCATCAATTAAAATCACCTTCCTTAGTGCTCAAATTTCCTAATGTTAATGTGACATACAGCCAAGTGAAATTACCAATATGAGATGAGCAGCTAATATTTAGCTACTTTTGCAGTCTGCATATGGAATCCGTACTTGATATGTTCAACGTACAAACAATAAGATGTGACTTGAAGAGAAATTAGGATAATACTGTCACAATGAAGAATCAGGAGGCTGGCAAGAAATGAGCTTACACAATTATTTAATTAAGGTAGAGTAAAACCAGAGGCAATGCCAGAGGAAAAAGAAAATAACCAAAACATAAGAACTGACCTGGCAGGACTACAAGAAAATGATGATCTGACCAAAAACAAGGAAAAGCCATGATGATACATACTGAGAGGGTAAATGACAAATGAAGACCAGCTGGGTGGCAATCAATGACAAAATCAAGGTGTGAAAAAGACAACAAACAAGAGGTTATGGTTTTCAAAATAAAACAGGAAGTAAAGCAAATACTTAACTGAATGTAAAACTTGAACTTATATATTATATATGATTTTTTTTTTTTAATTTAGGGGTATTAAATTAACTCCTTAACCTCTGCTGTTTCTTAAGATTAAGTGCAAATGATTAAACAAATATGATTTTTGTGTTCAAAGACAGCCAGAAAGGTTTAAGCACCCTAAGGGATGACAAGTAGCAACAGAGGAATCCAATCCATCCCAGCGTCATATGCTCTTCAATGAGTTCAGTACAAACAGGCACTTCAATCGCTGCAAACACAAAACATTACAAGTGAAAATCATGAAATCTGAACTATATTATGTAGTTGGCTTCTGAATTTTATTTTTGTTATTCCCACTGTTTCAAACTTCCATCAAGATTCAGTTTGAACTGAATTTCCCAAAACCCTTGTTAAAGCTCAGAATAATGTTTCATGTCGTTTTTCTAAACTTTTCATTTTGAATGAGTCATTTATTTAGATCATCTAGCACGGAGACAAGTACAACGACCGTCTACTATACATCTGTGGAACAGACAAGAGGCCTTTATTCCTGGACAGCGCAGAGGACTAGAGAGCACATTGTTTCTACTTCCTCATTGTTTCAGTGGATTAGCAGTAATGACCCTTTAAATGGGGCCCGCACTGTACTCATCTTCTGTAAGCTGCAGGAAGAAAACTGGGGGCAGAGAGGGAGGAACGTAAAATGGCCAGGGGTTCAAAGGATTGAAACAAAAAGGCCACTATGGTGTTTTCAGATGCACAGCTGCCAGATGAATAAAAGATGTGCAATTTTCAGATTTTTGGCCATCAACGCCGTGGGGTTTTAGCACACCTCAACACCCTAATCTTTATTTCATGAGAGCTGGCGATTTTTACGTTACTCATGCAAAACAGTCTAACTTACTCTGCAAGGGTAGCACTGTGCAGTAATTTGATATGACTATGCAAACAGCTGTGCTTGTTGCACTGAGAGAAGATGAACATAATGCAGAGATGTTGCTTGTATAACCACGCAGGGCAGCAATCCTTGGCTGGCTGGCAGCTGTGCCCTCCAGTTAGGGCCTCAAACCACACACTCTGCTGTGCTCTGACCCTTTTCCAACCCCAGTGGTGATATGGCTTTGAAGGTGGCTTGTTTAACCTAACCCGAGTAACCAGAGGCTAGCCACTAACAGGGGATAAAAGGAGAACGTAAGAGAGAAAAGTAGAAAAAAGACGACTGAAAAAAAAAAAGACTGAAACACTAAAAAGAGCCCTAATACAGAACTATAAAGTGTTGTAAAGGTCTGGCTGTGATTGGTCTGTATTTTCATGTCAGAGATGTCAAACAGGCGACATCTGGCTTAGTTTCAGTTCAGTCAGCAGTGACAGGCTGTACATTTATCAGCTGTCACTGAAAGACAGCAGAAGAAACATGAAAGAGTTTTTACGTAAAAACACAGATGACTCCCATGAAGTCTTCATCTTAAAGTGTTTGTCCACCAATGTCTGCACACAGAACAGTATCCTGCTTAAATAATACAGAGACTTTGAAGGTAAGAAAGTTCATGCTCTCAAAACATAACGCAGGTCAAACCTAAACCAGATGCTCTTCTTAAATAAATCAGTCATTTACAAAGAGCTTTGCTATTAAGCACAATAGGTATTTTAAAGCACCTGAAATCCCCCTTATTCCAGCTCAGTTCTTTTGCCCCATCTCGTTTAAACGGCAAAAAGGACAGAATGAATGTTTGTATTACGAGGTAAGATTTTCATTTCTATCTCAAACTTGTAGCATTTTTTATTTAGTCGAGTCTAATTGCTCTCCCTGCGTTTCATAGAGGAGAAATTATTTTAGCAAGGTGTTAAATTAATGTAGCGATTTGTCCAAATATTTCTGTAATCTGACGGAATTCAGCTGGTCTGCTGCCATGAGCGCTGGTGAGGGAGTTTCACACTGAGGAGAGCCTGTCTCAGGACCCAACTGTGCCCAGCAAGCCAGGGGTAAGCACACTGTACCCATCGAGACCTGCCTGTTAGTCACACGAACTGACTGAAGGAAAGCTCTGTCTCTCTGAAGACATTTAGCTGCAGGAAAGGCACGGGTAAAAACTCAAACGTGTTTTCAGACTTAAATTCACTGGTTTGTTTGACCAAATTGGCTTGAAAATCGATGAAAAAGCTCTAGTCAGAAAATGAAGTACAAGATGGTGAGAAGAGATCCCTGGCTCCCCATTCCAGTATATTTATCTCTATACAACTCTTTAAGTTTGACAGGTACAACCTTTTTATGATTAAAAATATAAAACTTCAGGCGTAAGCTCTATTGACTGGCATGAGGTGTGTTCGTGGTGCAACGTAGGCCAATTTACCGAAGAAGAATGACCTCAATTGAGTGAAATGTGAACCTGGTATGAGTGCATTCACAGCCATGAGCAAAACCCTTCATGTTTCTTTCAGACCTGGTAGGAGACTCTTTGTAGTGCCAAAACTGGCAGGCTACCCCATCAATATAATGATTGCATCTTTATGTATAATTAAATGAATCCTGGTTTTAAAGTACTTCAAAGTGAAAGTGACTTGTGGACCAGCAGGCAGCCTCTTGGAAATTATAAGAGGTTTTAACTGCTCTAAGAAGGAAATAATTAAAAAACACAACAGGCCTTTTCAGAAATAAAAAGAATTGTATTTATTTTTCTGAGGGTGTGTGTGTTTTCCCTGGTCTGTAAGTGGTGTGTATTTAAGCTGAATCAGGGACAAGATTTCTTCAGGTTTTTCGGTTTAAGCAAAGGGGTCATGCGGCTGACACTGACAAATTGGGCTTAGTGTCGAGATGTAAGACTGGACTTAACCACTTGCTCAGTATGTCCAAGGCTTTGATGGAAAGTTAGGAATTTTAAGTTTATATCTGCCAGTGTTTAACTTTAGAGAACAAAAGAGATCATTGTCTTGTTTGGTGACAAGAAGAACAAAGAGCTTCAAGAGACTTTATTGTTCCCACAAAAAAACATGATTTCAACATCACTGAGTCAATCAAAGAATACTGACACAGCTAGGAGGCTTGTCCTTAAAGTGAGGCTCAATTTTATGAGTGGAAAAGCCAATTTAATATTCCAGAGGGTGAAGACAAGGGTAAGAAAAGGTGAACAAGAAAAGATGGGTTAGACCGTGAGCAAAAAGGGAAACATTTCTTTATTTTATAGAGTAAAATGGAAATTTTAAATCACAATGAGGGTTTTGGTCGCAGTTACATGACCAAGGCAACTGTCAAGAATAAATAAACTGACTTATTTCCATGAAATCATCAATGTGGTAGAACAAAAGAAAGAAAGCAAGTTAGAAAAAGCCAGTTTTCCCAAACTGCTGGATGTTTTTGTTAAGTCAATAATGACATCAGCTGTATGACTCAAATTATTTTTTTCATTGCCATGGACATAAAAGAAATCAACAAATCATTTTATAAAGGACCAGTGTGTAGAATGTTACCCCGACCTCCAACAGCAGAGGGTCAATAGATCTAAATAAATCTGAAAGAGTGAAAGGCTTGCACTGAAAGAGATAGTTTGTTTTTGAAGTGGGGTTGGGTCCTTAAAGAATAACTTTAAGTGCACTGATCTAGTTCCACTGTGTGTGTGGGGGTGTGTGTGTGTGCGTGTGTGTGTGAGGCATCCGGGATGACAGTCAGCTCTCAACTCTGAAGACAAGGTTCCTAACTGAAAGCCTGTGGAGCATTCTCCTGGTCAAGTGTGAGTCTCTGCTTCAGCTGGAGGAGTTCAAGTATCTGGGTGTCTTGTTCATAAGTTATAGGAAAGACGCTCTCGATTTACTGATCCGTCTACGTCCCATTCCTCACCTATGGTCATGAGGCTAAGACTCAGCCTTAGAGATAAGGTGAGAAGCTCCATCATCTGGAGGAGCCTGGAGTAGAGCTGCTGTTCTTCAGCATCAAAAAGAGTCAGCTGAAGTGGTTCAGGGATCTGATTAGGATACCTCCTGGGAACCTCCCTCTGGAGGTTTTCTGGACACATCCCACTGGAAGAAAACCCTATGGCAGACCCAGAACTCGATGGAGGGATTATGTATCCCCTCTGGCCTGGGAATGCCTTGGGATCCTTCAGGAGGAGCTGGAGAATACTGCTGGGGAGAGGAATATCTGGGTTTCCCTTCTGGACCTGTTCCCTCCATAACCTGACCACGAATGAGCAGCAAAAAATGGATGGATGGATTTATGTTCTAGCCCTCAGCAGGGAGGGATTGTCTCATGATTGAAAAAAAAAAAAACAAGATCCCAGATACAAGTGGCGAAAATGAGCTTCCTCTAAAAGGTGGCTGGGCTCAGCCTTAATCATCCAAGAGTAGCTTGGGGACCTGATTAGGATGACTTCTGGTCATCTCACTTGGAGAGGTTTTTGCAGACATGCCCAACTGGGAGGAGACCCAGAACTTGATGAAAGGAACTATATATATCAGGGTCAGGGTGTCCTTCCTGGACCTGCTGCCTCCGCAACTTGACCACGGATAAGCAGATGGAAATGGATAGCTGAATGAACGGGAAAGGCCTATTTAAAAACAAAATAAAAAATTCCACCATCTAAAACAACTTACTTGCAGTTTGAGCAAACGCTGTATTATGTTCTCTTACACCCTGTCAGTTTTGTATAAGATAGCCGTTTGTTATCAGTATTTTCTCTGCTGAACAATATGTGGGTTGCTATGCATGATGGCTGGTAAAAATACTGACCTGATGAGTTTCACAACAACTGTTCCATCTCTCTAAGCAATTTACTCCGTATAATGTGGCTCATACAAATATCCTCTTATCTCACTAGAATGAAAGGTGCCTTTCCAACGAGAACCTGTTCCTGATTCTCCAAACTAAGATTGCTTTGACCGCTATCTGCTGTAGGTAATATCACAACCGCTTAAAACCACACCCTCAACCCCCAGTTAAAATGAACAAACTATTCTTTTCAGGTGTTTAGTGTATTGATTATAAACTACTGTGGTGACATGAGGACCACCACCAGTGTTTTAATAGAAAACAAATGAAAAAGACTATTTTTACTCAACTCTACAATAATGAAAACAGTTAAGTATAACTTATTGCATTTCTGCTAATATGTTGTACTAAATTTTACACATCACACTTTTAAGTTAAAAAATAAATCACATTACTGCTTATACATACGTGGTGTATACAGCAATATTTTGTCATGGCAATAGTCAAAAGAATGTGAAACTTTACAGAAAATGTTCTCTTTATAGAGCTCTATAGAGGCAGCAATTATGCTGTAAAAAATAAAAACAATTGCAAAAAACAAAAATGAGTAAAGGTCACCAAAACATGAGCACAGTCCAAATCAAATCTTCAGTCAGCAAGCTTTGGACAAATGTAGCATTGCTGCTGACATAAGAAACCAAACACCCCAAAAATGTAGAGCATGTGTAGGCATATTCTCCAGGAACCGTAGACAAACATAGATCATGAGAGCCAAGCTGTTTATGACCCTGGATGCCATAAACAAACTCCTCCATGACTGTGACACACAAACACGATACCGCTCCTAAAAATGTATATTTGTCTGATTGCACCTGTGCCTGTTTGACACTCCCTGCTCTCCATGCCTGTGGGCACTTATGTACAAGTGGATCTGGATATCATGTACTCTGAGTGTGTGTAGCAGTCACTCAAACAGTCAGATAGAGTATTAGTCAGACTTTTTCACAGACAGACACATAGCCTATAATTTGTACACAGGGAGCTCACCTTTCCATTGCCTCTGGCTTTGTGTGTGGCTTTCCAAAGCACGCAGTAACATCATTTGTAATTCAATTTAATTTGTACTGACTGGCAAAAATTATAGGTCTTTGTGCATGGTAAAATATTTAGAACAGCATCTGCACAAAATCTTGTAACCATAAAACGGGAGTCTTACACTTTAAAACAGTTCCATTCCATTGCATTAAGAGTAAGTAAAATAAATATCCATCAGTCCAGCTCAACACCAGTTTATACTGGACATGAGCAATTTGAGAAAAGCAGCATTCTTTAAAGAAATGCATATCACCCACCGCCTTTCATGCCCGAGTTTTAATCAAACCTTGTAAATAATGTTCTGCACGATCTCTTGTGAGATGTGACAGCACTCAAAGTATGTGTTTGGAATGGCATCAAATTTTGGCTCAATATCTGTAAAATTGGTTTAGTTGTAACCATTTTTGTGTTTGCTATGATCACTTAGCTGTGGATCTTAAATGGGGTTGACTCCAAAACCTAATTGTTTGTCAATGTACATCCAGTTATTACTTTCCTAAAGTTTCCTTAAAACCCATCCACTGGTTCATGAGTTACTCTACTAACAAACAAAAACAAACACAAGCACACAGACATGGGTAAAAACAGTCTCACCTTTTGCCTTGGGTGGTGGGGGATAATGAGTAACGCACTGCAAGACTTTCTCGCTGTAAACAAAAAAGTAGCTGTTCTACTTCCACATGATGAAGTGAGGACAAACAGGACTAGAGGCAAGCAGAAGCACATGGCCCAGTCCACACTTCTGAGCACTTTTGCATGTTCACTCAGACCCACACGGGCTGAAGAGGGGAGTGCTGGCAGAGGCTGAATGTGTTTGTCCGCTCCAGGGGGAGATGGAAAGAAAGGGAGCAGAGGAGCTGAAACAAACACATGCTGGCCTCTATTAGTCGAGATGTGGAGCGAGATGGAGGGGTGAGGAAACATTCATTCTTTCCTCACCTTTTCCGTCTTCGTCCATTCTCATCCCTCCTACCATCCCACCCCCCATTATCTCCATTCTGTAGGGGCGGCAGATGAAAGGGACAACCCCCCAGTGGCAGCACTTCTCCCTCCAAAGTTGCACCGATGCAATCTGACGGCTGCTTAATTGTACGCGATACAGGCCGGTTCCTTTTCTCTTTTAAATCTAAAACAGATTGCCTCTCCCTGGGGAGTGGATTATTGGACAAGAGACATGACAAAGCAAGGACAGTCCAGCCCTCTAGGAGGTGGAGGACAGAGGGGGTAAGCTTTTGGATAGTGTGTGTGTGTATGGCTTTTCTAGCTCTCTTTTATACATGTGTCTATGTCAAAAGGAGATTACGCTTGTTTCTGTGCAATTCAAACTCAAGCACATGTGGGAGTGTTCACATTACTTATCCTCTGATCGTGGCAACTTTACTGAATCTTTTCCATCTGCTTTAAAACTTTTACTTTCTTTGCCTTGTCGTCACACCTTTACACTTCCCTGTCCCTCATTTTGCCCTCTTCATTATCTTATCCCTCTTCTGCTTCCCCCTCTTGACCCAGCTTTCCCTTTCTCCCACTTAAGCCCATGCAGCATGTAGTGCAGAGTGAACAAAAGCTGCTCTGGACATTACAGGAAGAAAAAAAAAGGTTTTTATGTCTCACTTAATTGTTACCTTTTTAAATTCCAAAATAAGTAATCACATTTCTAGCAATAAAGGTTCTACAGCCAGTATTGACTGGTTAGGGTTTGTTCTGTCCTTTTGTACAGCTAAAACATCTAAAAGTTTGTCAAACATGCCAAACTTTTAAGCAAAGACCTTGCTTAATGCGTTTGCACTCAGAATATGTGTTGGGGACAACCCTTAGCTTCTACCACACAAGATTTTACCTCAATATATGTAAAACTGATTGAGTTGTTTTCTTTTATGTGTTTGTTAAGTTTAGTTAGCTGTGGCAGCCGTCTTGAATTAGGTTGATTCCATAAGTCAATTAGTTGTAGATGTACATCCAGTGATTGCTGTCTGGGAATTTCATGAAAATTCACCCAGCGTTTCATAAGATATTTTGCTAACAGACAGACAAACGAACACATGCACAGACACAGACAATTAGGTGACTGCCTGCCTTTCACAGCGGCAGGCAACAATAAATTGAAAAGAATGACAATCAAAACACTAATGCTTGTGCTGGCTCAGAGGCTACAAGACTAAAAATTCCCTCCAAAGATGAGCTGAATGAAATGTTTACATGCCCTGACCTTTCTCACTCAGATGACAGGTTAAACAAACACATGGGGGAGCTATTGTGAGCTCTCAAATACCTCAAAATAGATCCACGTAGCTTGTGCCTACACCAGAACCAGATATGCATGACCTACTCATGAAAGTATCTGAACAGTCAAGAACGTTTTGAATTGAAGGGCTGATATGTGCCAGGCAGGATGAAAATCCAAATCTTTGTTTGATCAGTGGGGTCAACGAGGAAACTGAGAAAGTGTCTGACTCATCTAAAGACAGAGGATTTTGATCCCATACAAATAAAAGCATGCCAAATGCTCAGTGTTCAAATACTGGTCATTTGCAGTGATAAGCAATCTACTTCAGAGCTACTATGCAATCAGGCTGGGATGAGGAACGCTATCATTATACTGAAGAGATAAACAAGTGCCAGAGCAAAGTGGGTGGTTTAGGAAATCTTTTCTTAACATTCTCGCATACAACAGAACACACAAACTGAAGCTATTTAGCATTGTTTCCTGTATTATCTAAAGAGAGGAAAAATGTTAATGGTTGTCCAAAGCAAAAACTACCTAATTAGGCACAGTGGATGTTGATTTAAGTTGTGTTGTGGGCTATGGTTTTCTAGCTCTTTGACCTATTTTACTATTTCAAAAATAGTTTTAATCTTACAGAAAAGCAGGAAGTCATCATCAAAGTTCTCTTTATATAGCAACCAAGAGATGTCTTCTATGACAAAATACCAATGTGTGGCATTCGTCACTGTGAGGTAAAATGCAGCATGATAAAGCCCAACATGGCTGAGTTACAAATTATACCATTCGTTTAAGAAATACATATTACCCAACTCCAAAATTAGCTCTACATCTGTAAAACTGATTGAATTATAGCCATTTTTGTGGTTGATGAGCTGTGGCAGCCATCTTGAATAAGATTGATTCTAAAAGTTATTCAATTGTAGATGTTCACCCAGTGATTAGTTTGAATTTCATTGAAATCCATCCAGACAAACAAATACACACACAGACATGGGCATAAACATCGTCACCCTTTCGTCTTTGGTGGTGGACAATAATTAGTTGTATGAAAAGTATTATTAGCATGCATTTAGTGTCTTTAGTAAGAATCAGTCGGCCATAAATCCCTTTAATCTCCTTCATTAGATAATGAGATGTTCAGTATGTTACATGTTTGAGAAAGTCTGACTGACTTCATTTAAATGATACACTGTGCAGACAGTTTAAACCACAAATGCTGCCAACTCTTCCCTCTCTTTTGCACTTAGTCACTTTGCAGCCTTATCAGAAGAACAAATTCCTTCACTTTATAAACTTCGTACTCACATGGACACAAACGCACAAGTTTTTAAGTAGATCTGAATGACGGCTAAGCTGCTACTGGAACATTTGTCTTGGCAAGCACCTATCCCCCCCCCACTCCCCCCTAAAATCTAATTATTTGCAGCAGCTGCTTGTCGTCTTGTTTGCAACATAGAGGAGCTAAAGATTGCTTAAAGGATCGATCTCCTCTGAGCTGGCTTTAAAACACCCCAGAAGCTGCTTCGCCGTGCTCTCAGTTTAACCAGTCGCTAAATCGAAACCATGTTGGTTAAAACTCAAGCAAAGCGTTGGATTTGTAGATCAGACTTGTCACAGTTTTTGCCTGTCTCTGTGTGTTCGTCTGTACCACTAAGCAAAATATCTTATAAATCACTGAACAGATTTTAATGAAACCTTTAGAAAGTAATCACTTGGTGTACATCTACAACTAATAACCCTTTGTAGTCAATTCAATTCAAGATGGCTGCCACAGCAAAGCAATCTTGGCAAACACAAAAATGTCTATAACTTATGTAGTTTTACAGATATTGAGCTAAATTTTGGTAGTGGCTGAGCATTGTCCGAAACACATATTTCGAGCACTAATGAGAAATCATGGGACATACTGCATGACATAATGTCATTTTTAAGTTTTAACCAAAATAGCTATAACTCAGCATAAAATAATCCGAGTCTGAAACTCAGACATGAAAGGCGGCAGGCGATATGCCTGAAGTTATGAAGTTACTCTGAACAATCTACTGGTGGAACTGTTAATGACTTCATGTAACAAGGAGTTAAAGCTGAACTGAAATCAAATCTTAAAAAATTGACATTTCATGAATATTATTTAGTCAAACACATCCACACACACTGAAACTCCAGTGGCATTTTCTGGCTAATTCGAACAATTAATTCCAACAAACGGAACTATATTGTACTGGTATTCATCCACTCACTGAGGAACTGCTGAACCTCAGCGGCTCAGCGGACGTCAGACTTCCGGGGTGGTCACGGAA
>JAOXNZ010000098.1:16128441-16159214 GCA_028566095.1 Kryptolebias brasiliensis | reverse complement strand
GGGTGGTCACGGAAAAAGCTGAAAACACCCGAAGGGTTTCTTCAATATTCAGAATTACAAAACATAATTAAAACATTTCTACAAAAAAACATTTCATGGCTATATTTTCACTGATGTTGGCTTCAAAACAGGTTTCAGTTCAGCTTTAAGTGTATCTACAGGTGGTTTACCAAAGCAAATACACATTCACACAGCAGCAGCTTTCACCCATTCGCACAGCGTTTTACAGCTGCACAATCTCCATTTACAAGGTCCTCACACACATGGACGGTGCCTGCAGCTGAGTATAAATACTATACATCATATTCCCACTTCATTGGCAACTTACCCTTCTCACCTGACTCGACTTAAATGGCTAAAGTAAGGTGTGCATTCCCAAGGTTCCTGGCTCTCTGCTTACCTTTGACAGTTTGTGCGGAAAAAGCTCCTCAGCAGCTCGTCCATTAAGCGTTTGCTGACACAATCTGCCAGAAGTGTGCTATGAATAAGATTTATTTAAAAAAAAAAATGATCTGGGCTGAACCAAGGGGATGTTAAAGGTACACACACACATACACACATGAACAATGAGTTTTAGTAAAAACAGATAAACTAAAAAAAAAGGATTCGTCTTTAGTAAAGATTTGGATCTGCAATAAGTTTCCCAACTCATATTTTTTTTACCCATATGCATTGTAGAACATGACAAACTTTTCTTATATTTCCAAAAGCAATTGTTCACTTTGTTCTTATTGCAGGTTCATAAAAGTGAAAAATTAACAGGTGAATGGTTTTGCATTGAGGAAAAAAATGACATTAATGGAATGTGCTGCCCTCTAATCCCTTGAGACGGAGGAATTTGCGATGGAGGGAATTCCTGTCATTCAGAGGGAAAACTATGAAATCCTGCGCACACACACTCACTCACTCACACACAGGGAGCTGCAGCGCAGACTGTCTGCAAAAACAGCACTGCTCACTACAAATCTCTTTCTACAGACTCAAACTTCTGCCTGGTAACTAAAGCAGAGATTTGCTGCACACATTTTGTGAATGCTGTAAAATATAAGAGAGGATACTTATAGAAATGAAGCAAACAAAGAGTATGGAAAGTACCTGGAAGGCAGCAGAGCAGAGTGTTGCCTGAGCGAGAGGCAAGGCTAGGATTCCTCTCTTAGGTTTATCCTTCACCGGATCTTCCTTTGCTCATAGAGGGGTTTGTGTCTTGGCGCTGGGATTTTAGTTTCAAGAGCGCGCAAGGAGGGGAAGGGGGGGACCACACAGCTCCTGGAAGGCAACCTCTCTCCTCTAATCCTCTCTCCGATGTGATGACACACTCTAACCTCGACCATCTGTTGAAACACGTCCCGGAGAAGTCAGCACCACGCTGTGTCAAGAACCCCACTCCTCTGCCCAATCACAAACCGGCTGCTGGGTGGCTCCTAGCTACCAGGAGGCAGGGACAAGGACGCAGAGGGACACACACACACACACACACAATTCCACCTCCCCACCCCACACAGACACTATGAACCCAGAGCAAGAAAACCCCCAGCCATCGTAACTTGAGAGGCAGTGTAGAAGGAGAGGAAGAGTGAAAGGAGTGGAAACAGGAGGAGTGGAAGAAGAGCGAGAGTGGGGAGAAAATGTTATAGTTCTAACAGCAGAGGGAGAAGAAGACAGACAAATACTATTTTATGTTACTTTGATTAAACTGAACAAGACTCATGCAATCCTTCCGTGCATGTGCCAACTAGACCCAAACTAGACTAATTAGAGATGAAATGCTCCCAGCATTCTTTAAAAGAATGCATATCGCCCACAGCCTTTCATGCCAAAGTTTTAAGATCACCTTATGTTGAGAAATGAAGTTGGTCAAATCTTGAAAGTAATGTTATGCACAATCTCATGAGATATGGCAATATATCAAGCCCAGAGTATGTGTTATGAGTGACTCTCAGCTAATACCACATGAAATCTTAGCACAATATCTGTAAATTTGAGTGAATTATAGGCATTTTTGTTTTCTGAGGTCAGATGGAGGCCATCATGAATTGGGTTTAATCAGTTCTACAGGTACATCCAATGATTATTTCCTGATAGTTTCATTAAAATCATGAGATTTTTTGCTAACACTACAGACAAACGGACACATATACTCGGATTGCCTAATTAGGGCTCTTCTTTATTTCTTAGTTTCTATTTTAGGCTGATTTTTGACCAGCTTAGCTTGGTGGGGGGTACTATTTCTTCAAATATATTGTGCTCCAGTGTTTCCATAAAATTTTCTCCAACATCAACATGACTCAAAGTTCAACTGTGCTACTTCACTAGCAAGCATTAATGTGACCAGTCAGATGGTCTTTAGCACGAAATGTCTGTTTTTAGAACATCTGTTTCATATTTGGCAAATTTACAAATGCATTTGAACAAAGATATGCTGCCATTTTTGTTGATATTTATGAATGGCTTCGGCATGATGTTTACCAGCTCACATCTGTACATGCTTGTGTCATACTCACAAAAACACCAATGCAGGAACCAGACCACCACAACCTTCACAAATCCATTCAGACACACAAAAATCTTCAAATAAACAATACTGCACGCTCCAAGAATGCAAAGACCACTTCAGGCCATCAGCTTCAGAATTTACAATATCACAGAAATTTGAACTCCACCACAAAGCCATGCGAAGATGACTTCTGAATGTCTTTGCTACCAGTTGTGATCAATAATTGATGTCAAATAATAACTAAGAGCACTGATATTTGCCATTTTTGTTTATTCACAATGGCAGCAGAGTTTACCTTTTTTTCAATTCGTCTAGTTTTTTTTTTTTTGTTGTTGGACCATGCACAGGATTGAATTATGTCTTATCCCACTTCAAACCAATGAATGCTGAGACAAACTATTTTACTCTCAGTATATTGACCTTTCTCCCCCAATTCTTCTCCTTGCAGCCACATTGTATGTGGTCCAAGGAATAAAAAGAAAAAGCTGTAAAAGTCTGAATTGACTCCATGGTGGGAATGCTGTTGGCACTAAATTGTTACATCTGCAGGCACAGGAGCACTCGCACCTTAGTGTGATAAATCCTTATAGTCCCCAGGCTGCATTCCTGCCCTTCACCACCTATTGCCTCAAGGCAGAGGGGAGGCCACTAAAATTACAAAGCTAAGGAAAAGGGTGAGATAAAGAAGAAAAAAGGAAAGGAAAAGAAGTGCAGATAAGAGGAGGGGTAGATCTAGGTTTACAGATGGCAGCAGACTGATAAGGTGTTTAACATTTACTTTCAACACTTATTATGGCTGCATTTCCTGAACGAATCAGCCAATTTTCAAGCACTTCACCCAAAACACGAGGAAACGTTAGGTGAGAAAGGGCATCACAATAATCATTTTGTTTGAACCACTGTCCCACTCACAGATCCATTAAAAGAGGATTACGAGAACCTGATGATATTTAGGAGCAGCTTCAAAGGCAAACCCTAATGAGGTAATCCCCATCCGATAACCAGCAGCATCACCTCGACTTAATCAGAGGTATGAAACACCAAAGAAAAGCCTTTTAAGTGGTTCATTTACATTCTATAAACAGTTTCAGAACAATGGCCTTTGTTTCAAGTTGTCCTTTGGTAAATACCATTAAGTTCAAATTGGTTTACAGATATTATCGATGCCTTTTAATGTCCTTTTTTAACCAACCCATTTATAAATACATAAACCCTTTTTAAATTTTGGTTAAATCTTAAAAGTTTTACATCATTCTGTCTGCATGTGTATTCATTTCTACCTTTATCTGAAAATGACGCAAATAAAGGCACAAAAATAGTAACAAAAATAGTCACAATTCTTTTTTTAAGTGGATGCTCCCAGTTACACTCCCTTCAGGCGAGCATTACACTAAACAAGACCACATGAAACTTTCACCAGTTTGAACTTATGTTTGAAACAGAGGCAGCGGTGAGAAGGGCCTTGGGGAAAAGTGCTCAAATTAGATTAACTAAAATTCACAAAGACTGTCCTCAGCCCCTCCTGCATGGCTACACACAGCCTAACCCACACCTCCAACTCCAAAAGCTCCCAGTCCCCATTCTCACGGCCGAGGGGTTTCCAAAGGGTCTTCAGGCAGGCCAGGGGCTACCAAATCTCTGTTCTCTTTACTAGATTAAAGATGGCTGGCCCACTTGGGGTGAGGGGCTGCTTTTTCAGAAGCTGAGAACATCTGTAAACATCCTAAATCCACATGGATGAGAAAAGGTTAGATTGGGTTTCAGTGAGAAAAATTTCTACAGTGTTATTCAATCATCAGGTTTATAGTACAAAAAGGTCTTCTAATTTACGCACATAAACCATTTTGACTATTATTGTCCATTTTCTGTTTTTACCTACACTGATGGAGACAAAAGCAGAAAGAGGTCCGTAAAAATGGTTTATCTTATGAATGACTGAATGACCTGCAGGAGGGCTTCTCTGGTACCCCAATTCACTCTGAAGTAAATATGAGGAAAAAAAGATAGAAATTTAACACAGGTTGAACAGTTTTCTCCATCTTTGTGATTGGCTCATTCATTTAAATTCACTCTGAATCTAAACTCACCCTGTTGCCCCCCCTCCCTTTTCCCTCCAGCTTTCCAGCCATCAGTTGTGCTCGCAGGTGCAGGCAGAGGCCAGTGTTGGGGGACTCCTCGGTTCACTAGCCCCATTCTCTACGGCTGAATGAGATACATAAGGCTGTCATAGCTGTGATTCTGCTTCTGTGCCAGTACAGACTGCCAAAACTGAAGCATGGGGATGCAGCCATAATGTGGGGGTGACAGTCTGGTGCTATGCAGCATTCTGAATAACAAGCAAGTGGCCACTGCCATTCTAACATCTCCATGTAAGGCAGCAGTCTTAACGTATGCAAGATGAATGGCAAAATGCAGGAAACAAACATAGCTGGTCTTGAAAAGCAAGATGCATAGTTCAGTTTAAATATGATGACATTGTTGCACAAGTTGGTCTCTATTTGTAATGTCTTTCAGGGTCTTTCTTGACTTTTTCAATGATATTGTGACTTATGGGCAAAAGTAAACAAGACTATCAAATTTGCATCAAATTCAGCAAAAGAATAAATAAAAGCACACAGTATTCATGAACTTTTGAAACGTCAGCATCACCTGACTGTGTTAATAAACACTAAGGTTGACTTCTATGTCAAGGATAAAAAAAGAAAAAACCCAAAAACATTAACTAATAGATACTAACTTAATTTAGACCTGATATGAAGTGTTTGTTATGGCCAATTGCAAATATCCTTAGGACAATAAAACCACTGATCAAGGTCACGAGTGCAATACTTTACAACAAAAAACAACTGTTTGGCTAAAATAATCTAATCTTGTAATGTTTCAGCCTAGTTATAACTTTAAAGGCAAACTATGATTACCTATTCTAGAAGTTTTGTAAAAGATATGAAAAAATAGATATTACTGAATTGAATGTAAACCTTTTACTAGCTAACTAACCTTTGGTACAGCACATGGCAAACACAGATTAGTAAATTTCCAATGTTTAGAGATATTATGAAAGCCAGATAGTCAAAAGACCAGCAGCTGAAGCTTTACAGACCACACACACATACAAAGCAGTTTTAAAGCAGGAATGGAATCTTCTAATAGCTTTTTACAAAGTTCTGAACAGATAGGAAGAAAAAAAAAAAAACAATGCTATCACTGCTCTGATCTGCTGAATCACAAGATGACAGAAATGATTTTGGAACAGCCTTAAAGCTCAGTAAACGAGTAAAAGCCTCGGAGCCAGGGCCGTAATCTATATATGAGATAAATACAGTGAACATATACTGATAACTGGCTGGAGATGAAAGGAGCTCTGACAGCACAGAGAATGTTTTTCATGTTGTGACCAGGTTCTTCCGGCAAAACCCAAAAACCTTGTAAAAACCGAAATGCACCGAATTGACAAAAACATTAAAAAGGACATAATCAGCATTAAAGAAACTGCAGTGATGAAGATTTAAAATTAAGTTCCTCTCATTCATCACCATCTGGCTTTAAAAAAAAAAAAAAAGTTTCTTATCAGGACACTTGATGTTTTTATTCTGAAGCAGTAAGGTAACGGTTTTATTCTGAAACACATAACCCCAAAAATAAATAAAAACAACCTATTTTACCATCTTCATTCAGTTCAAAAACCAGCATCTGAGATCATATAAGGATGCGTAGCTGCACATTACTGATGAACTGAAGGCACTATTAATAATGAAGGATGCAGATTTTGAAGGAAAATATTTTTATATAGTTTTCATAAATAAAACCATTCTGGTGGAAATCCGGCTACACAAGTCGAACGGCTTTATATTAGAAAATAAAAAGGATTACAGGCAGAATCTCTCGGACACGACTCAACATGTCAGCGTGACGTCTGAATGAGCAGCCTGGTTCAACACACTACTGTTACAAACCACAACATCAGTCCTGTTAGGGTGACCTTAAATCACATTTCCACATCACCTAAAACAAGACAAGTCTGAACTGCTGCAGTCACAACAATAGAAAAGCACTTGCAGCAGAGGTAGAGTCAGAGTCGTTTGGCTTCTGAACAGGTGTTAAGGGTTTGGTAAAATGCCAACTTTATGACAAAACAAAACAACTCTCATAAAAACTCAAATCTATTTAATCATGATTGTGCTTGTAATTACCTGTTTAAAAAATCCAAGTAAAATTAAAGGCCTAGCTTTGCTTAAAGTAGTGCCTATCCCTGCCGCTTTTAAAGTCAGAGCTTTAGACTAAGATCATCTTATCTTGAAAAATGACAAAATTATAACAGTTTTGGGCAAATCCTGAAAACAACATTAGGCTCAATGCATGTGATAATACAGGATCTTGCGTGATCTGTTAGTGCTTGGAATTCAGGATGATTCTCAGCTACAACCACACCAAAATTTAGCTCAATATCTGCAAAACTGACTGTGGTAAAGCAATTCTTTTCATTTCTAAGGTCATTTAGCTGTGGCGGCCATCCTTGACTCCAAACGTTAATCAGTTGAAGATGCAAACTCAGTTACTTTCCCAGAGTTTAATTAAAATTTGTTCAGTGGGTTTGTGAGATATTTAGCTGACAGACAGATAGGGTTGACTCCAAGAGTTAGTGTCAAAGTTTAAAACAAAGATGCAACACAATTTGTAGTTCTCAGAGTAAATAATGGGGGTGTCTCTCAGCCACTACTTGGATTGGGTTAACCCAAACGGCATGTTTGAAACGTTAATTCATTCTCTCACATAATCCCTATATAGTAGACTAATTAGGGAATAGAGGACAACTGATGTTTTTGCATTTGAAACACTACTTGCCAGCAAAATACACTGGAATACACAATCTGAGGTAATGGACAACATAAATCTGCTGTTTTTGCAGAGAAAATGTGATTTGTCCTCATAAAACTAATATACAAATCAATTTACACATATCTAGCTTTGATCAAAAAAATAAATGTATATTTTTTACCTGATTTGAACTCATTTATGAATATTTAGCATTCACTTGACTAATCATTTTGTCATACTTTATACCACATAAACAAGTTAGAATTGATGCACGTCAAAATTCATAATGCCCTTCTGTTTGTTCAAAGCCAAAGCCTGATTTTTTGAAGAATGGCTTTAAAATGTTCAGACAGTGAATCTATCACATTAGTATCCAAGACCTTTTAAAAGATTAAGTTAAGCCTATTCTTCTCTAAGTGTTCAGGTTCCACAAAATAATTTCTTCCAAAAAAAAACACCACTGATATTCTCTGCTAAAAACTTTGACCCCTGAAAGGCAGGAAGTCAGACTTTTCTGTCTCCGGAGAGCTTTTGGAAGTCCCATCTTCACAGACTGAAGCCCCATATCTGGAAGCCTAACTTACTAATCCTCTCAGGTGAGAAGGTGAAAGACAGGAACAGGGAGGAAAAAAAAGCATTATGCTGAAAGAGAAGGGCTACATATTGTTGAGTGAATGAATT
Organism: Kryptolebias brasiliensis; assembly: GCA_028566095.1. Classification (NCBI taxonomy): domain Eukaryota; kingdom Metazoa; phylum Chordata; class Actinopteri; order Cyprinodontiformes; family Rivulidae; genus Kryptolebias; species Kryptolebias brasiliensis. Next base: position 16,151,224 of record JAOXNZ010000098.1, on the reverse strand, counting down.
AAGATTTGTAATGGACAGATATGTTGTTTTATTGTTTCCTTAGAGGCTTAAATTTACCCCAAGCCATGATAAAAGGCCAATTTGTGATTTGTCAGTCACACTTAAAAAGAACCAATCAGATCAAGCTCCTGTAGATGGATAATGCTGTAAAACAATGCAAATCTTCTGGTTCCATGAAACTAAATGCAATAAATAAGTAAAACCTGACCAGCCCTGGTATCCACATGGCAAAATTGGCACACATGCTAGTTTAATTAGAATACAAACTATGTTTTCTGTGGCCTGTAAGATGAAACACGGGGATGTGGCCGTGGCTTTTAACAGGGTGTTTGTTGGGCTCCTGGTAAGGGGGAAAGCACTGAGGCTCAATGTGATTTGTGATTCGCACGAGGGTGGGAAGAGAAGGCTTTTAAATCTGAGCCCTGGACTCTGTTTCCTCTCACTAAGAGAAAATCAGTAACATGAATGGCTTAACCACTGGGATGTTTATGACTCAATGGAGGGCCACACAGTGCAAGCAATCATTTGTATTAGTAGGTACAAGAGCATAGAACTTCCCTTCGCTGAGCTTCCTCATCCCTTTCCTATTAAACCCCTCCCTTTACCAACCTCTTCTTATTTAGCTTTACTCTAAAATCACAATTTTAGACATGCCTTTTGAGCTTTTAACAATAATTAGTGTCACAAAAAAGGGACAGCTGTCAAAAGGAAAGTCTAAAGGAGTTAGGTCTCAAACAGGTGCAAATTCCAGTAATACCAGCGTACACTTGAAGACTATTGTGTCTCTGTAAAACTTGGCCAAGTAGCTTGTTGAAAGTGATGGCCAGCAGAGATGTCTGACAGGTACACCTGCTTTCATCCCTCAGTAGAAACCATTTTCACATCACTCTAGGTTTGTGCGTGCGTCAGCGAGGCAAAGTGCAATGTAGGTTACAAAAGTCGGATTATATCTGTTAGATTTAATTGTAATACTTTGTGACACAGTCAGAATTTTGTGCTCAGTTCTACAGAATTTGGAGCCTGGAAACATGGCCCAGAGAGCCCATCCCTCATGAGAATTCATCATCTGAAGCTGTATGGGTGGGTGAGCGATCATTCAAAGAAATCCCCCAATAATCCAATTAGGAACACAATTTCCTTTAGTACACAACTGTCAGAAATCAGCCGAGTCAGAGAGGCTGAAAGGAGTATGGACATAGAAAGGGTAAGAGAAGGCTTTTCTGTGTACTGCCCAGCGACTGCAATGAAAAAAATGCAAACAAAGATTTAAAGAAAAGGGCTTTAGATCTCTACCAACATGACAGGGCCTCCTGTGCTTTACTTTGTAACTGTACTGCTTGGCTGACGATCAGCGCTTTTGTCAGAATTTTTTAGCACGGGTCCTTTGACCCAGAGCCAAGACGCCTTTCACAGAGCTGAGAGCGAGTCCACACGTGCTTGAATATGCATGAGAGGAGCGAAGGGGCTTCTTCACTCCAGCTGGCTTTATAATCTTATGACAAGAAGAACACAAATAAGAGACAAAAGTGTTAAAATCAAATGTTCCCCCACCAACCAAAGTTATAGGTGGATTTTAAACTCTTAGTCACTCTTTTTTTCCTCTATCCAACAGTTTAGAAGCACAGTTTCCAGCGTCAATGCCACATTTATGTGCAAAACTGTTCTGATTTGAATAATAATATAAAATCAGAAAAACATATGACTATCTCGGTTGATGTGTTTACGCTTAACAAGCTCTACAAATGTGCAAAAGCAGTCAAATCTTTCTTTTCAACATCAATCTTTCACATCAGTGCTTATTCAGTAAGCATCGCTGTCTTATCTGTTTGAAATCTCTCTTCTTAAGAGTCTGAACCAGATTCACACAATGGTATTACTTCCTGACCCCCCCTCCCATTTTTGATAACTCATTATGGTCTCTGTTAGCCAGTTTAACATGTGCTAACCTCTCACCTATTACCTGTGTTTTCAGACAATGTATTTAAATTCAGCTCAATTCCCTACACAGTTGACAAAATTTATGTCTGACAAGTTTAAACAAGTGAATAACCATCGTGTTAGGAGTGGTAAACACAACTTTGACAGAATTACCAAAAATTTGATCAGTCCATTTTGTTCTGTTTTGAATACAACTAAAAATAAAAAAACAGGCTGAATTATACCCATCTCAACTGCTAACTTGAATGATATATGAATTATATTTACTCATTTATGGATAAACTTTAATTAAAATATAACAGGTAGAAAGCATTATAGTTCAATTCATTTTAAAACTTTACTTTTACAAAAACGACTAATATAAAGTGATTTCTGTGAATGGACCTGTATGTTTAATACATCTTACCTTTCAGAGCACAGAAAATCAGCTCCATAACAAGACCAAAATAAGGAAAATGATCATTATTGTCAAAATGATATCTTAATCTTTTATCTCTACATGATGAGTTCAATCTATATTTAAATTTGATTTAAAGATTATTACAAATGGACTTTCAGAAGCAGGTCAAAGCTTTCTGAATGAAGACTCAATAAGGCAGAGTGAATAGGAGGTTGATCAAAGTGTACACGATGGTAAATGTTTCCTCAGACTGTTCAAAACTCACAGAGTATTTAGGAACTTTATGGGCAGGAAATAAAAAAAAATAGGGGATGAATAAATCAAATGAAGGTATAAGAAATAGAAAACATGATTCAAAAAAATCTGAAACTACATTACTACTACAGACGCACCGTGAAAGGAGGCGCTCATATCTTGTGCAGGTTTTCATTTTTAAAAAGCCGCTTTTCAATTCCTCATTCTTTATTTCCTGTTCCTGTCCGAATGGTTAAAGAGTGCAGAGTACCACTTCAACTGACTGACAGACTTATGAGCAAGATAGGGCAACTGTTTGAAGATACAGAGATTTATAAAATACCAGTCCATGTCCAGCTTCTTTTACATATAAATTAACAATTTTGTTTCTGCAAGGCATTTCTTTCAGTAGAATCGCAGCCGGCATACCACCAAGAGACATGTTGTAACAGACATAATAAACAACCACGAATGTTTAGAAATATTACATTCTTCTAATAAAACAGCTGAAATGGATTTAAAGTTCCAATGTAATCTTCTAAAGAACCTAGCAAAACAGCCTCTCTTTTTATGGTGAATGATTAATGTGTTTAGTTTGGTGTCAGACCCGCTGAAACCAACAGCTTAAGAAAGAAAGGAATAAAACATGGTGATCGCTTTATGAGCTCCTCGCCACATATGGTAAAACACTTGAGCGTGTGGTGAAATCAAAACACTTTTTAAATGAATAAAAATAGTCATAAGTCATACAGCATGCCAATTGGACAAACTTGCTTCACTTGTTTAATCTCTTCTTACTGTATGTTAAGAGTCACAAATCTGACACGTTTGCAATCAGTTAAAAGGGGCAATCTTCCTTTCTAATGCTGTATGGCAAAAAGAATAAAGAAATACCCATTTATGCTCAACCTAAGAGACGGGCGATCTATCAAATTTACTCAATTTATATCAAACATGTCTGAATTGACTGTTGTGAAGCCATAGCAATTGTTTTAGTCATTTCACTAAGAGATTAGTTTCTTCCGTATAATCCTAACATTACACTTGGAGCAAACAACCATCCAGAAAACACTCCTGCGCGAACAACATTACTGTATGAGAAAAGAGGGAGGAGAGCATGGCGAAAACAAAATAACGTAAACAGCCCAACAGGAGTTATTGAGCATTCAGCGACAACAAATCAATAGGAAAATGACTTGTTTCTAATGAAAAACTACACTGGAAATATCATCAGGAAGCAGTTTTGCAAGGAAGACTTTAAACTAACATTTTTAATTTTTTTTTACTGGGATGGCTTGCTTTTTGGTGTAATGGGATCCTAAGCAAGATATATACTTTTTAGATGAAGGAAGTTTATGGAAATCAACTCATCGCTATCAAAATTGATTATGTTATCAGAAAACTACCATTTTCCTGATACAGTTACAAAAAGAGAAAGACAACTTCAATGTATGGTCTGTGAGAAAACTCAGGTGACTGCCGGAACAAAAGAGTTGGATGATAGACTCCTTATTGTCCACAGGGAAAAGGTGGGCAAAAATGTTTACATTTATCTGTAGTGTTAGCAAAAAGTCTCATGAACTACTGGAATAATTTTAATGTGTGTAGTAAGTGATGTGGATGACTAAGCTACTTTCACATTAAAAAAATGGCTCAGTATCTGTAAAACTGACTACATTAGATATGTATTTGTGTTTGCTAAGGTTGATTAGCTGTGGCAGACATCTTGAATGAGGCTGACTCCAAAAGTTAATCACTTGTACATGTACATCCAAAGATTTCTTTTAAGAGTTTCATTAAAATCCATCCAGCAGATCATAAAATACTTCGCTAACAGACAAACACACACACACTTGCATCCCTTGTTGCCATGAAAGTTGGCTAATAATACAAAAAGGCTCTATATACACTAACTCCTATAATTTTAAGAAATTCTGAATGCAAGTGTGTATTATGCAAGAGGGATGAAAGATGATGATTTACAGGTGAACTAGGAAAGTAGGCTATCAAGTTCACACTTGTAAAGCCTTTTGCACAGCACATGCTGCAAAACTGACAAATCAGAGAAAAGAAATCTGTTTTGGGAATCTGTCTAAATCCCACTTTGGGGAAACAGTCACTAAGCTCAGCCACAAATATGTGAAGTCAAAGTGTGTCAGAAATTGACTGTAATTTATGCTCTGTTCACTTTCCACATCGCATTAAGTCTGCCTTATGAACCCCGTGGTCTTGGCATCCTTCATCATGATATTACACAACAGCGTTCCATGTCAAACAGTGAGTTGGTCCTCTCCCATTGTTGGCCAAATACAAATCGCAACCCCCAGTTTTAAATCCAAGTTAAAGAAAAACTAAATTACTGGCTCTGAAAATGAAATAAATAAAATAAAATCTGCATCAATAGGAAGTCAAAGGTTTTCACTCTGTTTTGGCAACCACAACTAAGACACCATAAATACATAACAGCGCATAAAATACCTGAAACTGCACCTTTTTGCACTGCATTTAACTGACAAGGCTGCTGTGCTTCAAATCACTAGCAGGCACACAGCAGGCACAGAGGATTTGGCTTAGATGTGTGTGTGGTGCCAGTGCACAAGCCAAACTTTTGGAGTCAATTGTACAGGACATGCAAGTCTTAGCCATGAAAGCCATCTGGGAAGGAGCAGAAATTCCACTATTTACAGCTATAAATAGAACAAATAAGGCTCACAATCAGTGATAATCCCTCAACAATGTAGTGGCTTTGTGGCAATACTTACAGTTCCACTGCGAGACTCGGAGGAAAACATCCTGTTCCACCTAACCATCACGCTGTGGCTGGATGTAGTTAGAGCATACATAACCTTTGACCTAAACTGGAGAAGTCACAGAGGTCTGGGATTAGAGGGGTATGACACTTAAATCATGGATTGACACCAAATCCCCCTGAAATAGTCCCTGCAGGGTAAATAAGATGAAGGCAGTTCAGGTAGAGAGTAATCTGTTCTGGCAGAGAAAACTGATGAAGTGATAGTTTAGATATTTAGATAATTTATCTAAAAATAGTACTAAAGTTTATTGATTTGGGTTGGATTAATGAATAACAAGGTCAAGTCTAACTCTGTATACACAAAAACATGGCAGCACTCCTCTTTTTTAAAAGCACTACTTCTGAAGTGAATTATTTTTCCCCCAGAGCATTTTGCTTGTGCATTGTGTTTGCTCCTTGTTGCTTGACATAGGGGTAATATATCAAAATGTATGAGCCTTTATTACATCCTGTTTAAACAAAGCTAAATTGGGTTTGCCCAGACCACTAGACACAAAACAGAAGCCCATGTTCTCTCACACACACACACACATTTAAAGACGAGTCAACTACTTTCACTGAGTATTGGGAGGTGCTTTGGAAAAAAGAGTGAACAGAGTTAGGAATAGAATCAAGAAATCTACCAAACCTTTAATCCAAAGAAAGAAAAGTCAAAACCGAACTATTTAGGACTATTATTTTTCCTAGTACTTTATTATATTTTCTATAATTTTGTCATTTATTTTAAAAATTCTCATTTTAGTTGCACAATACACTATTTAAAGGCCTTCTAAATAAATAAAACATGATGTCCCACTAAGTTGAATTGTTCTTTTTTTTTTTTTTTACTTTTTTCAAATAAGTGTGATACTTTGCATCATCTGATTTAGGGTAGCTAAATCTCCTCTTATTGTTCATTAGAACAATTAGAAGTCTGGCCCAAAGAAAAAGGGTGGGGTGGGAGTGCACTCATTTAATTTCAGCCATCAACATTAATAAAGTTGAACGAAACGTCTCCTGATGATTAAATTTGAAGCCAAAAGTCATTTTTTTGGGATGTTGCCATGTTGTATTTTTTTAACCAGTCTGTGCACTACAAATAGGGGTTGTACCTTCAATAAAAAAGTCCTACCTACACACACTCCAAACTCACTAACAAGCTGTCAGTGTCAATCACAGTGTTAACACTTTTCTTTAACAACTAATTGGTAAAGAAAAGTGGTAAAGCGGTAGTGTCCAATCCTGGTCCTTGAGGGCCACTGTCCTGCATGTTTTAAGCGTTTCTCTGCTTTGACACACCTGATTTAAATGACTGAGTGATTAACAGGCTTCTGCAGAACCTGAAGACCAGCTGAAGAGCAGAGAAACATCTAAAACATGCAGGATAGTGTTATTGAGGACCAGAATAGGAAACCACTGAGATAAACCAACATACCAAAAACAGAGGGAGGAAAATTTACATTTTATGCGCCTTTAAACCCTCCTGGTATCCTTGGGTCAAAATAACTCCTTAAAACTGAGGGGGTCATTTTGACCCAAAGACACCAGGAGGGTTAAATTGAAAATTTTCATTGGCAGAGGTTACATATGAAATGTAAATAACTATCTGTAAGTCGTATAATTCCCTCCCATCAGGCTCCATGGTTAGCTGATTTGCTCCCTTTGGAAGCTGAGAATCTGGGAGTAAAAGGGAAGCTCAAGTTCAGCTTGAAAGATGACTTGCGTAGAGGCTGATTCATCCTCTCCACTCCTCCAAGACCTCCCAGTTTCCTTGAGCCCAGCAGAGTTGTTGCACTAAAACAACACTAAATCATGTCCACCCCTGGTCTAGAAAAACTATCTGGCAAAAAACAACACTACTTAATGATTAACCATAATGAAAAATTAAAAAAAAAGACATCTGACAGAGCAATTTACTCAAATTATTTAAATTTACTCACGCTGAAAAGGGTAAAAAATAAAAACTTTAAATGTGAAGTTCTGTATTTAAGTCATATGAATCTTATACTTCATAACTGCAACATTTCTAAACAGAAGACCAAAAATGTATTTCTTATTTTGTTTATTTAAAGCAAATGAAAAAAAATGTATAGTTTCTGTTTGAAAATTATGAATCAGCAGTAATTTCATGGGTCAGAAACCCAAAATGATTTAAAGGCCTGTTTGCTGTGGGACCACACAGCTACACAAGTAAATAGTAATGTATAACATACTTGAATAAATTAGATTTTATTTTTGAGATTTGAGAGATTAGGATGTTTCACAAGAGACTGACAGTTTCAAAACCTGTCCGTCACAACTTTGACAAAGAAACTGTACCCAGAATACACAAAGATTGTTTTTTTCTGACATTATTTACAGTAATGTACTTCTTTTACACCACACATAAAATAAAAACCAGATATCCAGTTATCAAAAAGACAAAACCACATATCCAGATTCCACAGCAATTCCTCAAAGATTGCAGCATTAAAGCTTTCTGTGATCCTACATCAACATCAAACATCTTAGGATATGCAGGAGACCAAATGTGATATTTTGAGGACTGATCCAAATAAGCAAAAAGTCATAATACAAGGGATTTTACCAAGCTTTATAAATGCTCATGCTTGCAAACACAAACATATTTTTCTTGTGTTATATTGTGGATGTGTTTTTATGTCAATTATCTGCTTATTAACTGCTGTAAATTTATTAAGATAACACTATTTCTATTTCAATCACGAACATTTCAACAAGTGTTCAAGTTCTGAGTTATTATAGGAAAGGTTGTCATAGTTTTTGCTTCTGAACAACATTATAGTGCAGTTTGTTGTCAATGTTTTAGAGAGCATCCTGAAAACCAACCACATGTGGACCACACAAGAAGACAGGCTTTAAAATACATCAAATTATCAGAACCATTAATAAACCTAATATGTGGAACACCTCTTTTACAAACCTGTTTTATTTTGCAATATTGGAGAAGAATTGATTGAGCCTTCCTGGTAAGCCTCCTCCCTCACCTAAAACCCGTACCAATGAGAAGCAGATTTCACCAGGCATCAGTTGTGGTCTCACAGCTCTCAGTGATTTTTTTTTCTTAACCCCAAAGCTTGTTTTGATACCTCCAGGGGGTTCGGAAAAATGAAATCCAAGTGCTGTTGAAACCTTGTCCTCCCCCCTGCCTATACCCTGGATAAAAGAGCATGGGGGGGGGGGGCATCTCACTTAGCTAAATTGACCGTGTCTCATCCCTCAATACCTACTGTTCCAATGGGGAAGATGAACTCCACCAGGTGCCATGTAGGATCTATGGAGTCCCAAAAACCTCTCAGCATTTCCCACACCCTTACATTCCTGCTCTGGAGGGGAAGATTGGTCAGACATGCCTGGATAGCCTTTGTCAACATTTTAGCAGCACCATACCATGGCTCAGACCTACACTTCTCTGACATGTGCAGCAGTATTATTTGCTGAGCGATAACGCACTTCTGACACAAATCTTCTCTCAAATGCAGCCTGTAATATCACTTAATTAAGAACTAAAATGTGAAGAATTTAGATGGAGGGCAAATTGTCCAGATGGTCCTAACTCACCAGCAGCCATATTAACGTTCCGAAATGTTCGGTCCTCTGTTAGCATTTACCTGGGACGGCAAGGTACTTCCCTTTTGATTCCAGCTCTGATCTGTCAAGCAGAAAAAATAACCCAGGGCTACTTCAAAGGCCGAGCTTCCTCCCAGCGGCTGCATCCTGAATGCTACCGCCCTCATGCAAAGAGCCTAAAGCTAAAAGACGTCTTTATTTGAAAATTGGTTTAATTAAGATTACTGGAGTCCTTTGACGGTCAGAGGGGGAAAGAAAAAACCCATGCTGACAAGCACAAACGTCTGCACGTTCCCATAAAGATCAACCTCAATAATTTTCACATTACCTTCAGCAGGTTTTATCCCCTCATTAAGTTAGACTGCAAACTAAAACTCAACTGTAAAAGTCTGAAAAAGATTGAAAGGTGAAGCACTTTTCTGAACAGGACCCTGTTCTCATACAAGTAGCTGGTATTTCTAATTTAAGTTTTAGTAAAAGCACACCCTATGTACTAAAATTTTTATCTTTAGAGGTGTTTTATGGTGTCCAGAGGGAGGTGGGGAGAAACAGGATCCATTTATTTGTAGCACAAGTGACTGTACATACACAGAAGTCATGCAGCAAAAGAAACCACTTACTATCCTGTATCAAGAATCACTCAAAATGCTCTTTTTTATTTCAAAGGAAACCTGAACCACAAAATATAAACAATTTGTTGTTATCAAGTATGATAAAACTTAAATCAATGCATAGGGACCAAATGGGCATAAGCTGCAAAATGTGACAGATCAAAGAAACATTCCATTCACAGAGATCCAAAACCACTTTTATTCAAAACACCTTAAGCTGCAGAAGGAAATTGTGGGTCAACTACTTCTTCACACCCCTCAGGTTGGCTCGCAAAAGCTTTCCAGCTGTAGCCTGGCAGCAGTAACACATCCAAACCCTGTCAACTCAACTGATATTGAAGCATGGAAATTATTATAGATCACACGTAGGAGAATATGGAAGAACTCCAAGAGAGGGATTTTATCACACTCAGGACCCACTGTGGTTGTTCTCTCAAGGTTAGGGGGGGTAAACCCAATTTCATGAAACAGTTCCTTATCTGGCCAAAGATCAAACCCTCTGAAGAGTGCTGTAATTTCTTCAGAAGGCTTCGACAAGTCATACATCTGCAGGATTTGCTCTGGAGAACAGTGCTATAAGTCAGGCCAAGATTACGTGAAATTCTTGGTCAAAGATTTATAGTGGCTGCTGAAAGGAAAATTTGCTGTTTCAACACCACATGAGGTGACATCTAGGGTAATTTGACTAACGTTACTTTCAAGTTCTTTTCCATCAGTTCTAGGTTGGATGTTTTGTCATCAGAAACACACAGCTAGAAAGGATTTCAGCTTACAGCAGCCGTGTTGTTCTCGTAGATAATAGTTTTCACTTAGGCCACCCCTTGATAATAGCTCAGTGAGCTCCCTGCGACTTGGTTTTCAGAAGAGGCGAACGCCTTAAAGTCATCCGTCTCGGTCTCTGTGGATGCATTTTGGAGGATGGTTGAGTTATGAGTCTGGCTCGTGTTACCTGGCTCTGCTTGAGCTGACCTGAGCAGGACCAACAGATTAAGGAACCATCTGGGAGCTGCAATCTGAGCCCAGAGAAGAAGAAACAGCAGGGCCGTGCTAGAACAGCATTTTTATTTATTTACAATGACACATGATGCGCGCGCACACACCCCCACAAACACACACACACACACCTATTAGTCTCTACTGGAGTTTAAACAATTTAACTTCAACCCCTTTTAAGAGTGACAATCTGTCAAGTTACTGGCACCCAACCATTAAACTCTCAGTCACCATTCACTGACTGAACTGATGTGGGTTAGTGTTATCAAATGTGAACTAAACATGTACATTAGTAAAACTTTATTCCCGTGTTCGATGAGAGGATGACAGTTATCTTTTGCTAACCAAACCAGGCTTTTAATAAGGAAGACAATCTCCAAGGGTTACAACTAAAATATCAAAGATTACAAATTAAATTGCAGTTGAATCACATCATATAACTCTTGTATGAAAGTTTACATTCCAGACATCACACCAAACGAATTTGGGCTTTTTGTACACTACTATTACAATTCAAAAGCCAGCAGCATTTCAATCCTAAAACCCAACTAGTCTTTAACATAAGCTGCAATTCACAACTGCATGTCTATAACAAAAGGTGACGGCTAAAATATCAAATTTATATCAAGAAGCCAAACACGACTGGGCTCCATAAACTAAAGTGACAATGTGGTGCAATACTTGCTCAGCCTTTGATCCATAAAAAATATTATTTCTTATGGAAAAACGGAAAATGAGAACAAAACACTGACTGTATTCATGTAATACAAGAGATACTATAGGCAGAGATCCAACTGTCTATAATAAATCCTGCCAAGATTTATTTATTCTCTGCAGTTTAACACTGTTGGACAACCATAGTCTGACTCTTTCCGCTGTTTTTCAGAGGTGATGTGGCTCACCTATGCTGCAACAGCTACCTTTTAAAGACTTCTTGTGGTGGCAGACCTAATCAGTGTTTTACTACACACAGCAAACAGCTCAAGAGTAGGGCCTGGTTTCCATCTGAGAAAACAATAATGGCTCCTAACGCCATCATCAGGACCCCTGCCCTGTGAGACAACACACACTGATAGATCAATTTACAGCAATTACTCTATTTTTTTTAAAGGCCTTTCATGTCTCCAGTAAAAAGGCCTATTCTTAGGACATCTCAATGACTGAGTGGTTAGGGCACATACCACATGGCTGCTAATGCGCCGTGCAATGAGACCCTGTTTTGATTCCCAAAGGCCACACCATTTGCCCCCTAGTCTCTTTCTAAACATTTCCTGTCTGTCTCGTGGATCAAATAGAAACCTGACATACCTCCATATGAAAAGCAATATTACCATTCTCTTGAAACATCATATATCTTTGCCTACTCTCACTTAGGCGTACAAACCACCAGAAACAGCCATGGACTTGTCTCCACCAGGCACTCAGGAGCGATCGCAGCCCATCTCTCCGACAAAGTGTTTCTAATGACAGCCTCATGCTCCGCAGGCTGCGATAAGCACAGACTTTACAGCTGTTGCACTTAACGGCACACCAAAAACAAGGAATCAGCATACCATCTGCTGCTTGTGTCTCCTTCAGATCATCAATCAAACCCAAAAGATACGGTTCCCACCACATTATAAGAAGTACGCTGTTCTGTACATGACGTCACCACGTATTAGCAGCTGAACTTAAAAGTGTCTAACAGTGCAAGTATTTTGAGGCATCATAAATCACTTCAGAACTTGTTTAGTCTATGACTTTTAAAGTGATGGCATTCAATGTAAATTATGTCATGCACTTAAGTATTTAAATACCATTAATCATCATTCAACATCAATCACTCCATCAGGCACAGAATCTCTTATCAAAGACAAAGCGAGTAGTTAAAAATGGATTCTACATTTCAAAACAAGCTGAAAAATAACAGCACTATAACTTCTGAAAACAATGTTCATAAAAGATGAAGTATCTTCACGATGGCAACACAGATATTACAGTTCAAATGGTGTCATCTTTGTCAAATATGCACCTATCCTGTGCCATCTAACTAAGGCTAAACCTTTAAAAATGCATGCAACACAACAAGCAATATGACATGATTTGTTTGAAACAGTTGAGATGTTAACATTAATATTTTACTTCTAAATGTTAATATCTGCTTGTAAATCAAACCATTTATTTATTTATTTATTTATGTAAATTTGACTTTCATAGTATTTCAGTAATTGATAGATGCATGAAAACGTCCCATAATGTGCTAGCTGCAGAAAATACATGTTGCTTTAGGGGGGACACATACTGTACAACTACAAATCTAAGCATAACAAATATATTTTCATCCTTTAGTTATAAACACAACCCAACAAATGGATTACAGTAAAGCCTGGAAGTGAGTCTAGGACCAAATTGTTATGTCAGAGCTCTGGTTCTTAAACTTGGACTGTAATTTATCCTGCTCAACTTAAACAACCATTCTGTAAAACCTCCTGGGCATTTTTTACTGCCTTACTTTAATAGTCTTGTTCATTCTTGCAAGATAAGAACAGATTTACATGTAAATGATGCATTTTTGCCTGCTTTTGTGTAATTATTTTTATTGCCTACTAACTTTTGCTGAATTTTCCTCTTCTGTACTTAGTCAATCCCTTTGCTGAAATTACACAAATGTTCCAACTGAGGGACAAAAACAGGGTTATTCTATCCAATCTCATTAAATCTTTAGTACCAGCTCAGGAAAAATAACTTTACTATCAGTGCTGACAGTTTAATGTGTCGACTGGACTATGGAATAAATGATACACTGAAGCCGATTTGCAGTTCTCAACAACTCAATTCAAGTGACAAGACTGTGTGCTTCTGCAACTCACGCAAAAAGAGAAGCACCGCAAATGTTTCCAGACATTCTGGAGACTCCCTCGCGAATGAAGTTCACCAACTAGTCACCAGCATTCACGACCCAGGGAGACACCGGTTTAAATAATCTTAAAAAGGGCAAGTGAAACAACTCACAATCAAAGAGGAACTACCAGATTTACATTAATCAAGCAGTTTGCACATAAATCTAAATGAATACTGTTCTGTTTGCTAGTGAAAAGAAGCAGTTTTCATACAGCTTTTATTTCAGTGTAACAGATTTTTTTTTAAACCGTTTAAAATTCAAACATTTTACTAGTAAATAACACCAACATTAACAAGCCAAGCATTAACCGTTTAGGAAATAAAACAAACACAGACAGGAGTGGTGTTTGACTCGGGGAGGTGAGACGATGTCATGTGCCATTAAATCAAACATCTGTGAAGGGAGGTTCCCATCTGATAAACTCAATGAACTCTTGTCTGTGTGTTGAACCGCCCGCCTTTCCTCCCAATCAGGCTGCTGCATGAATTTACACTAGCACATAAGACGCACAACATTTCCATCTGTAGTCATCAGTTCATATTTGCTAGCAGAGGATTTTGTTTAGGTTTCTTTTTTATAAAACCAACTGGGTTCATGTCACGTTTGACACTAAAGCAGTGCTGCTGAAGAAATTTGTGGTTGACCTGCTTTATGAGAAAATGCCAGCTTTTAAAACCAAATTTGCTATACAGACCTGCGACTGTGCCTTTACAAATTGGAGCAACGTTGACAATAATCCTGTGCGAGTAAATTTACATTTTAGGCACAGACAACACCAGAAGATGCAAGGAGATAGGTAGGGAGAGGGGTATGTGGGAAATAGCGTATTTACCTGCTCAGTATTTCTGCGACTTGCATGCAACAAACAAATTCTGCAACCTTCATAATCTGAAAACTGATGGATGGACAAATTAACAAGCACTGAGCATACCAATACATACCTATGTTCACTAAACAAAAAAGAGAATAAAGTAATAACATATAAAACAGCTTATGTGGGTCAGAGTGTGAGATTAGAAAACCACAAATCCCAGGCAATAATTCTCAGCAGGAGGACAGTAGCAGGCAGGCAGTAAACTAAAAGGCCGTGCTAAGAATAACATCAATGAAAAACACCTGTTCTTCCAGGTTGGAAACAAGTCTGCAACTAAAGTACAAAGTGCTGCGATGGGAGCACTTTAGGATTGTGGTGTTTGACCTAAAAAACTACTTCCACTGCCATCTGCCATCTGAAAAGATCATTTTCTCTTCTTCTCATTCAAGAATTTACTGCTTCTTCCACAATATGCTCACTGTTTAATAAGCCCTGCAGAAACATCTGGATTCCCTGCCTGCAAGCCTCATTCATTGTTTGCATTTATTCACGATAGAAGGGAGGTGTTTCTAGGAGCATTATCCACCAAAACTAAACAACAGTAGAGAAGTTCTTGCTTACAAATACACCCTTGACACAATTTACAAAACCAGCTTTGTGCCTAAACCCATTTTCTAGATCAGTACTTGTTTAATCTCAATGTTTAAAACAGGCAATCAAAGATCTATATTCAATAAATTAGCTCAGTTGATTTATGATTCAGCTCAGTTCCTAACCCAATCAAACGTTACAGGCACTTCCTCCATTTATTTGGAACAAAATGCACCAAGGGAACTATACTAACCTGATACATAAATTCAAAAGATGGAAATTGAACACACCTGCTAATATAGAGACTCTTTCACCCCTGGCAGTAAATATGTCTCAGGCTCAATACGCCATGTATAATTCCTGGCTAAGAGCGAAACACTGGCGTTTGCTCTTGGAAATGTTTATTTTTGCAACATTTGGATGAAAAACTGCTTGGCTTAGAAGAGAGAAAGCTAGATTTGGACAGGCAACGTGAAAGAGGTACAGGTTTGAGACAGATCACAAAAAAATGAAAGAAAATTATATTGGGGTTCTTTAGCATGTTTTAGGTTCTCCTTTGTCAATTCTTTACACGGCAATAGGGCAATTTCTATACAACAGACACCTAGTAATGAGGTAACAAATTACATAAACAAACCTTAGAATGAGCTTACACTATATAAATGTTTGCAGTGCTAATAAAGACCCGTATTATATATATATAAAAATAAATAAACACTGTAAACTCAGTTTGTAGCTTTCTCCAACAGATGGAGGGTGACTATGCAGATAAAAAAAACTAATGATTTCTACTATAAGAACATTTTCTAAGCCCAATGTCTTTCTATTTATAGGTGCATTGGCTTCAAGAAATTCAAACTCTGGCTTTTGGCTGAACTGGTGCTTTCAAAAGAAATCTCTCACAAACTCTGGGCTCATCAGTGATCCCTCTAGTGGACTTAATCCATCCATCTGATAGGATGAAACTTAATGATTTCTTTAATCTTCTCTTAATTTTCCTTTTCTACAACTATTAGCGCAATCACCTGGGGATTTTGCTTCTGTTGTGCTCATTTCCCCCTTTTCCGTCTCCCTTGTGCTTTCTCCTTTTTTTTTCCCCCTTTACTAATCCCTCCACCCTTTCAGCAATCAAACTGTACTTAAACTATCCCACCCATAGGTATCCTTGTATCAGAACTTGCTGAGGCAGTGTGTTTTACTTAGGAAATGACTCATAAATTAGGAGAGTTCCCAGCCTGGCTGTGAAAGAGCCAGACAAGCCTACAGAAGGGGTCTCTGATTAGTGTGACTGGGAGAAAGGCCAGACGAGCCAAGGCTGGGGGAGCCGTTTAGAATAAAGACCATCTTGAAATAGTAAAGTAAAATCGATTGATCCAGTAACAACGGCTGGTTTATTTGGCGTTCTTTATAGGGATTTATGTTAGCTATGGGTAGAATTATTCAATGTTTTAAAGTTTTAAAGTAATGTACTACACTGAATTAATTTTAACAACTAATACAGCAAAAATAATAAAAGAATGTGATGAAAACATGGAAATAATGTTGGGAAAAGAACAGGTAAATACCAAGGTGATTTAGTAGAACAAAAGTTTTGTGGAAGTAAGAAATGACAGAAAAAAAACAACTAAAATTAAAAATCTGTGTTTCAGACTGAGAAGACGACAGAATAAGCTTGGTGTACAAGTCTTCTGAGAGGAAAAGTTCCTCGTCTTCAACAAGCGAGACGCTCTAACTTTTTGCTTTCCATGTCCTCGGATATGACTGACAGTTAGGAGTGTGTTGCGACAACGGCAAACATGCTCCTGTCTCAACTTTTTGTGTAACACATGGCTGACACTAAACTGAAAATAAGAATCACATTTTCCAACAAAACAAAAACATATCAGTTTCAATATCTGATTTACAGTTAAGTGTTGTTTTGATGTAATTTTCATGAGGCATCCCAACTGTTTGGGAAAACAGGTTATATTTCTCAACATCATTTGGCTGTGTGCCTGAAACTACTGACATGGCGGAGACACAATGTCCCGACAATAAAATCAGGACATCTGGTGTTGTTGAAGTACCTGTTCATGGAGACATTTTTTGTTTTCTTAATCGTGTTTAAAGATGTAACTGAATAAACTTCATTAGACTGTTGCATGTTTTCAATTATTCTTCATTTTCTGTCAAGACAAAGAAGGCTTTTTGAGCTTTTTACTGTCAGAAACACCACACTAATATAACTTCAGAAAAGCCAATATGCTTGCGTTGCCTAGAAAGTGCATTTCAGTGTAGCAAACTTCAACATCAGTATATAATATAATAATATATATCAATATATTCTGTCACTTTTTGTTAAGGAAAGTCAGATAGAGAGGTCAAGTGACAATTAGTTTAAGTTTCAACGGATTAAAATCCTTTTGAAATAAAGTAGTCAGAAAACAAAATGCCTTAAAAATTGCTACTAACAAACTAATGTTTGATAGTTGTTTCTGAATCAAAGTTTTGCTTTATCTCTATCTTGTGTTTTGAAGCAGTTGGATTCATGCAGACAGTAAATGATTACATTTAGCGGAGGATCCCTCTGAGATGCTTTAAGACATCTACTTGTTGCCAAAACATAGAAGTTGGACCAATCGGCTTTGTATTCTGGTGGGTACAGGTCATTTTGAGGTAGGAGAACAACAGAAATGGTGGCTCTTATTAAAAGACATCCAATTGTACTCAAGCAACATTTTTCGACATTTATCACTAACGTCTGATTTAATTTATCCTGGTAAGGGTGAAGGGTCTATGCAGAGTGATTGCGAAACTCTACAGAAAAACTTACATAACTACCCAACTGTGAGACAAAAGAATTAGTCTTTACCATGTGTATTACATGGTATATTAACTTCCAGTAAAATGTCATAGCAAGCTGGAACTTTTCCAAAACAACCAGTCAGCAGAATGATTTGCTTCTTGCCCAAACCACTTTATATTTATGCATCTTACAAACAAACCTGATGCATATCTTTTTCTTTCTTCAAGTTTTCTAGACACAGAATGTCCTCTGATTTAGAGATGGGATATCTAAAACTAGCAAGTGTATTACTATGAAAAACTGAAAGTTTTTGCCGACTGTTCTCGACCTTGAAAATGGCAAGTTGTGAAGCTACACTTGTATGTTAAGAATGTACTTCCTGTACAACTTTTTCCTGTATAATTCCTGCTTAGTAGTAAAATAATATTCCTGTAGAAAGGCCTACTGTTTAGGAGTGTAATGTGCTGGTAAGAGTAGAGTTGACAACGCTGTGTTGATGTCCCAACTTGCTTGTGCCATGACCGATGCACAATATGTTTTCTAGACCAATCTATCAAAAGAACAACTTGTTTTTTGCATTTGTTAACATAATCACAACCTTTTATAATAGTGCAGCAGTCAGTAAAGAAGAAGCTGTACAAGTGAACCAACTTTGTCCTATTAATGTGTGGTTTGTTATCCCTCTTTGTTGACAACCCCACTACATTCCAGGTCAGGTCATTGTATATGCCAGAGAGACTGGTGTGCAAAGCCTCAAAACTCTACCTCTTTCGGCTCATGGCAAACTGACAAATTGTACCATTTCTTGAGGGTTATGGTTGATGCAAACCACCAGCAATAATGGCCTTTTGTGTGGATATTTAGTATGAGAGAATAAAAATTGTGTTCTTCATTTTTAAAGAGGTTTAACCTCTATGGGATGCTTTTTTTTACCCAAGTTTTAAACCTAAACTTCTGTCAAACATAGGGTTTAAAAGGTTTGTTTACTAATACTTATAATTTGTATTTAGATTTTTTTGCAGCATCTCAACTTTTCTAGAAGACATTTAAGAATGTGTGTGAAATGATGAAGCCATTAAAAACACAAAATTTACAGTTTTAAAAATATCCATATAGATATGGATATATAGTTTTAAATCAGCACATCAAAACCAAAATGTGAAAGAAATGCAGCTTTGGACACAATAAATGTTCTTTTTTTCCATCCTCTGCTCATTTTTGTTACAAGAAACAAGGACATTTCAGTTGTAGGTAAATTTGCATGTAAGGGTTCTCCCCAAGGACACATAATAGTTTATTTTAGCAAGTTCTCTTGGGTTGACTTCAATCCTGGAGCTCAGACAGGCATAAATCCAAGGAAATATATAGTCTGCATACATTAGTACTAAAAACAATTAGGACATTCAGCGCAAAGTTTGTAAGCGCCACACATCAGTGGATCAATCAGCCCAGCAGGACGCCATATGAAACACACTCAAACCTTCTTGGGTTTTCAAAAATATATTCAAAACTTCAACTTCAAGTGTTTGTCACATTTTAAAATGAGGCATAAAAAAAAAAAATCTACTTTAGACCAGACATCCGTTTAAAAATATGACCAAAGAAAGTCTCACTCAAGACACAAGAGCTATATTCAGTCTGATTCAAGCAGGTTTTTTTGATTTCACCAGGTAATGTTGGAGGTTTTGAGGTGAATTCCCTAAAAGCCGACAACAGCAGAAGCTTTGTTGGTGCAATAAGGGGATTAAAAAATGAAGCAGGAAAATAGCTGATAGTCTAAGGTCATAAAAAACAACGACAATGTCAGAGAGGGTGCTACCAAATGAACAGAGCCCATCAAAAATTCTGCTTCAAACTTTACTGGCAGTGAGGCATTTAACATAATAAGATGCAAAGTAATACGTAAAAACTTTTAAGGAACAAAAAGTTAAGCAAGACTTTGATGAAAGAGCTAATAGGCTTGATAAGAGTGACAGGTCTTCATTTTTTTCCTAATTTAAGAGTGTACACATATAGGTTAGAAAACAAAAAACAAGGAACAAACTGATGTCAGACAGGAAGTACCTGAAATAATCTCAACTAATTGTGAAGTCATAAAGTTAAATGTTATCAAATAAACTAAAAAAATATTTTTATAGGGGCAATGACACCTTAAAATGGCTTTTGTATAAGTCCTTTTTTAAAAAAATGAACACAACAGTTGACTCTTTTGATGGTAGAAATAAGAATAAATAAATGGAAAACATTTTATCTTTGGAACTAAAAGTCTACATCCTTTGTTGTATAAACCCTAATCCAGTTCTCCCTGTTTATATTCATAGACTTTGTCTAATCTCCTTAATCTTAATTAGCATATTTTTTGTGAAAATGATTTTGACTCTATCCATTTTATTATCTAAACAGCTCATCCCTGGGATTGAGAAAAGAGAGGAAGTGGCTGTTTCCACTAAAGCTGAGCATGACAACTGTTAAACTAACAGTCTGAAAAAATAGCTCTATGAATGAATAAAACAAAGACATTTAAAACAGGTGCTTAACTACAGAAAGGATAAGTTCCAACACAAATGAATAAAAACACAAAACAGTGTGTGAATGTAGTGACACAATATGATGATGGCAGCAGAAATCAACCAATCAACCATACAAAAACCACCAATGAACACTAAACTGCTTTCTGTTGAGCAGTGAAGTCTGTGGACATTGTGCGTTTTTTTATTTTTTTAAACTTGACTGATACACTTCCTGACTTACTTCTTCAGGGAGATGTATAATGTGGAGTCGCAAGTGGAGTACAATAAGGCTTTTGTATCTGGAATGTAAAAAAAAAAAAAAAAAAAAAACTTGGATGAAGTTGGATGAAAGGACAGGACAAGCAACAAACTAATAACTGGCTACAACTAATCTGAAACCTACAGAAAATAATAACTTATATACTGGCTTTGGATTTTTGTTTCCCACTTTTTTTATATTAATCCAAATGGCAGCACAAATAATTACAGCAAAACCTGTTTTGGTATGACTTGACGTCAAAGTAACTTGGACCTAAATTATCAAACTGACCTGATAACAGGTTCATAAATTCATATGTGAGGAAAGAGGATAACAGCAGTCATGTACAGCTGAATGATGGGTAGGAAATGAGATACAAGATTTTTACATGAAGCCAAAACCAACAATGTGTGAAGGGTCGCAATCAGCAGCAGTTGGTATGTTTTAACAGAGAAGCATGACAAAAAAAATATAGTTTTAAAGAAGTGGTACCCAGTCTTCTCATGTTTTGACTTTTTTTTTTTTTAAAAGGGTAATAGATAAAACTGAGTTTTTGGTTACTATTATGTTTTTAAAGTAAATCAATACACCTAAGAAATTATAAAGGAACTCATAATAGCGGCACAGTGGTGCAGTGGTTACAGCCATCACCTCTCAGAGAGAAGGTCGCAGGATCACCTACTGGCCTGGGGTCTTTCTAGGTGAAGTTTGCATGTTCTCCCTGTGCACACGGGGGTTTCCGGGTACTCCGGTTTCCTCCCACAGACCAAAAACATGCATGTTAGGTTAATTGGTAACTAAATTGTCCCTAGGTGTGAGTGAGAGTGTGAATGGTTGTTTGGGTCGTTTGTCTCTATGTGGTCCTGTGATGGACTTGCGACCTGTCCAGGGTGTCCCCCACCTCTCCCACAGTGACTGCTGGAGATAGGCACCGGCTCCCTGCAACTCGGAAAGGAGAAGTGGGTCACAAAAATGGATGGATGAATCATAATAACTAAAAATAGTATTATATACAGTGAGAAAACTGAAAAAGTGAAATTGGAAACCTGCTTCCTTTTCCATCTTTACCACCTGTACATACAGCTTCAAAAAATGTGCGCTTGTTAATGCACACAAAGACCAACACACACACACACTCACAGAGGAAAACTCTCAGCCAATCTTAGGAGGTGGTGTTTGTATAAATCCAGCAGGACAAGTCCCTGTTGATCCCACCACACCCACTAGTTTCCTCTGAAAATCTTGGAAGGTAAATAACAGCAGTACAGAGATAACTTTGACTGCTGTGCAACTTGACCACTAATATAAACACACACATACACACACACAAAAGCATCAGTGCTGCTTGTTCTGCCTCTACCCACTCTCTCCCTCATCCTCTGACATTCTCATCACCTTCCCCCGCACAATGTGACTTCCTCTATTTAGCAAGCCTTATAAACAAACGCTCCAAATGCTAACATTGCATAACCCAGGCTGCAGCTTTTGCTAAATGTCACCCCTTCACACCCACACACATAACCACACCCACTTGTCACTCTGGGAGGAAAGAAGTGCAAATGCTCAACAAACTCTAATTTGAACATTTGCCAACATGCTTATCATTTAACAAATCTGTTAGAGTGTTTTCCACCCTCTTTGCCCTCATTCCCACTTTCTTGGCCAACGGGTTCCTCCATCTGTTAGCCAGCTGGTAGAAGCGGGGGAGATTCCTGCTCCACCCGTATTTTTGTGACTCTCAACAGTCCAACTTTCTCCCAGCGACGGTAATGACTCTGGTTTCACCTCCCCGCATGATGTCACATCCAGGCCACCGACACTGCAGTGTTGAATGCACAGTGCTGTAACAAATCACTCACAAAATGTTAACTAATTTAGCTGCAGTGTTACTTCTGCAGCTCTGGGCAAAAGTGGCCAACTACTGAATGATAACGTGTTCAACCTTGACTGAATCCACTGTAGAAATATTAGGGAGGACAAAGTTTTGCAATGTAGAGTGGATGTTGAAAAAATAATTACTCAAATAAATTGCTAAATTATTTTCAGCTACCTAAATTAACTGTAGCAAAGGATCAGCTTAGATTAACCTAAACAGGCACTAAAAAGGAGGCCATGGAGAAAAGCCAGTGCATCAAAACATGTTAATCATCAATCTTTTCTTCATCCTCCTCCTCCTCCTCCTCCTCCTCTCTGCCTCTGACAGACAGGTTCAGGGTGAGGCCGGCTCTGATAGCGTGTAACCTGACCCTGCCCAGCACTCGCGCTCTCGCTATAATGATCTTGGCTCACTCCCATCCCCAGTGTTGCTTTAACCTGATGTTAATGCGCCCCTTCTGTGCTTCTGAATCAAAGTTCTGTTCCACCGGGTCGCACACATGTCCAGCCTCC
>JAOXNZ010000098.1:16044365-16056472 GCA_028566095.1 Kryptolebias brasiliensis | reverse complement strand
ACCTCTGCCAAAGAGATTATGTGTGGTAGTGTTGGTTGGTTTGTCTGTCTGTTCACCAGATTACTTAAAAAATATTGATCTAATAAAAATTGAATCTGCCCTAAAATATTATGTTGACAAGCTCCACTAATATGAAATTACAACACCAAATCTGGTTAATCTTGAAGAAAATTCATAAAACTGTGTCATTTTACCCCCACAATTTTTTCAACAAGTTTTGTTTTTTTGAGTGTATGATACAAGTTGTTGATTGAACTAAAACATCCTTTGCATCCTTCATTATCTTACATCCTAATTCCTGCTTTATAAAATCATTTTTTCGCTGGTGATCACAGAAAGCTGTAGGCTCAAGCTTGTCAGTATTTCCACAAATAAGACATACTTGCTTTCATTATCCTACAGATTGGATCATATCAGCAGAACAGCTTTCCTAGCATATGTTTGTTTGAAAAAGAGGCGGATAGTTTAAATCTTTGCATCAGTAGCTTAATAGCAGGCCAAAAGCCAACGCGAGCAGCAAAGTCTTTCAGTCCATATCTGTGCAGATCTGATGTTAAAGAAGATATCTGCGCCCCCAGGAAGTTCTCTTTGGTCCCAGTAATTGATAAGCTGTCAGCCAGCCAAGAAACAAACTGCGTCCTTGGAAGCTCTGAAGACTGTCTGAAAGACAGTCAGGATCCTCTCCCTGACGCTGCCCGCTGCCCTCAAACTTCAACAAACACCCAAAGTGGAAACAAGTTGAAGAGGGAGGAGAGAGCAAACAGGGAAAGTTCTGAAGGCCAGAAAAAGGTGTCAGGACTGAAGGACAGAGAGGAACAGACTCACTGTAACTGATAGTGGAGGGAAAACAAATGGAAGAGAGCCCCATGCTTCAATGTTCCTAAGAGATTGCTAACCTCAAAAGATTATCATTATCTATTTGAAACCTTTGACACGTATTCTGTGTGAAGAACTAAATTGATTTTCAATGGTGGATTAAAAGCACTGTTTCATGAAATGTGACTACTATTATACCTTAAGAAAAGCAGTTTTTTTGTTGTTAATTCCAACAGATCCCAGAATGTGTGACTGGTTTAAGATCTGGCAGAACTTACTTTCAGCAAATGGTGATCAGACTCAAAAAGTCCTCATACATCAAACCTGAAGTATCAGCAATAAAACCCGACATTTTTTCTTCACAATCTGGCCTTGACTTTAAAAGTAGAAGTGTAGCAACAGCTCATCCCAGGAGAGCTCACTGGCCACCGACGGTCAATTATTCTCCTCCTCAATCCTAATAAAATACGGGAATACAAAGTCGTCCTACGGGTTGAGGTGACGTCTGTTTTTCTGTCTGACGTGACTCATGCTCGGAAAGAGGTCATTACAAGGAAGAGACCGAGGAAATAAGCCAACTTAGGAAACGATGAGCAGAGAGAGAAGAAATCTGCCACTACATGAAACCCAGAACAAGCAGTCAACAACCGACCATCTACTAATAATCAGAAGAGATGCTTCCTCCTGCCCAGCTAATCTGCACCTTTAACTAGCTGTGTTGTTTCCTCACCATTAGTTCTGTATTTTACACCAGCACAAATACAGCCTTAGGGGGACGAGCTCCTTATTAAAGGTTTGACAGAAAATGTGTTGTTTGAAATTTGAGCAAAAATGTTGCGTATAATGTTGTCTTAAAACTGGGGTCAGCAAAAAAATAGAAAATAAGGAAGTCAAAAAATGGCCTCCCTCCAGAACACATATTGTAGCATTCTTGTAATAAATCTGCAAAACAAAATGCCTTTAACTTTCTCCAGCTCCTGATTGAGGAGATTTATGTTTAACTCATTTAACCCTCGTGTCATTCTCTGCTGATATGATGAGGAGTGTCCACTTTTCAGAGAGTTGTCTTTTATTTGTCCCTGACGTGGACCCAGTATGAGGCCAGAAAGAAAGAAAAACTGCACCCTGTGTATTATTTATCATTATTCTGCAACCTGAGCACTTCTAAAATAATGATGACTTTTTCAAAAAGCACTAGACAGCCGGTTATATGTGCAGAATTTTACACTTTGGTATTGACTAAATATGGTTGGAGGAGAAGCAGCGTTTGTCTTTTTGGGGATGCACAATTTGTCTGACATACAGTAAACTGTCACAACAACTAAAAAGTTAAAACCTGTGTCAGAGCATATCAGTTAAACAACGAACGTCCCTGTCAGCTCTGTTCTGAGTGGGGAAACACTATATGATAGGTTTTGTTTTTAAAACTACGTGTGATTAGCCATATTTCTTTATTCATGTATGTATTTTACACATGTCTATATTAGGGCTTTATATCAATGCAATTCCAATACTGTTGTTGACCCCTGCAGTGTCAATATCAATTGCAAAAAAATAAATAAATAAATTTTTTCCTTTTGTTCTGTCCTCACAACTGTGTTTTAACATCTCAGCCACCAACATCTAGGTGGGCGGTGAGAGTCAAATACATGATTGACATGCAGAGCATAAATGTACAGTACAGGTTATTTATTGCAGTACGAGCAGTCTTTTAGATATTGATATTGGGAACACTGATATTGCAATGATGATACATTTCAGATACAACCTGCAGCTCTAGTCCATGGGCTAAAATTGTTGGTACTGTAGGTTTGATTTATCTATTCCTAAACTAAAGTAAAGACTCTAACTTTCTGTCTTTTAGGGGGTTTTTTCTCCATTTTTTTGCCTTACAACTCTGAAAGCAGAGAGTCCAAACCCTACCCCTCAAGTGCAATAACTCCTGGAGGCTTTTAATAATAAAATGTCAGTTCACCCAAGGATGTTTCAGGAGATTTAATTTTCATGAGTTTACATCATTAACCTGCCAGCTGTACTTCAATCTTTATCCCCTCTTGATCTGTCTGGCTCAGAAGAAGTATTATTATACCTTCCGGTGAAGTTTAGAAAAAACAGAATAGACACTTTGGATTTGTTATAGTAACGTTAAAGCAGTAGATCAGAACTTTTGGCAAGTGGTTCTGTGGAAAGCTCATCAACTCTTAATATCTTACATGTTGTAGATAGCTCTTTGAACAACCTCAGCTTGAAGAAATAATTTAATTCTGATCAGATTTAAATGGGCAGGCTTATTGGTCAGCACTGTTTCTTCACAGGAAGAAGGTTCTGGGTTCAAGCCCTGGATTGGGCCTGGGGTCTTTCTGTGTGGGGTTTGTGTGTGTTTTCTCCAGGTTTCCTCCCACAGTCCAAAAACAAGCATGTTTATGCTGCCTTCAGCCCCAGGCCTCCCCTTGGAAAAAAATATGTGATCACAATGGGATTTCCACGGTTAAATAAAATAATTAATTGTTCATAATTTTTCCACAGAACCTCACTTTAAAAGCTCTGAACTATCCCTTGAAGTTATGAAGAGAACTTGGTCAGAATAAAACAAAAAAACTGTAGTATTGGTTTAAAACATAATTGTGACTTCAAGCTTTAAATGTCTTTATGTACAAAATAAAATCTAAACATGTGTGTTAGTACTGCATGCAGACAAATGAATCCTACTTTGAACAAATTTACACACATTAGTCACCAGCTGAACAAATGTAAAGTAACTTTCAGGGCTTTGTGTAAAACATGATCAGCTCTCCCACACCATTATCCTGACTATCAGTTACACACAGCAGCCTGCCATCAGGATCCTTGGGCTGGAAGTGGATATATAACTTGATTAGCATGCACCAAAGCTACTGTCCCCTCACTACATCTCTTTTTGTTTCCCGTGCACTCACAAATACAATCCAAGCTGCTACCCCCACAGTGCAATCTAAATATTCCACATTTTGGCCTCCGCTGATCGTCTGACTGCCTGATCATTCAGGTAAGATATCCTTCCCTTCTCATCGTTTCCCATGATCCCTCAGGACCGGCTTGGCCTTGGGCTGTGTTCAGCTGCCTGTCTTGTAGTAATTACTCTAACTGTATCTGAAGGGGGAGCCGTGTTAACCCATCCATGACCACACGTCTCTCATTTCAAACCAATCTAACTTGAAATCATCACAGACTTTGAGCAAAAACTGGCTTCAAGAATCTGAAAAGAAAAACTTTAATATAATTAGGCATATAGAAGTGTTTTCTGTCTCTGTCCTTACATGCCTTATGTTGTTAAGATGTGTTTGTTTTTTAACAAACCTGCTTAAATATGAAATTTTCACTGTGGCTTTATCTCTAATTCCTCTGTTATGAACTCTAACATTCAACACATCAGCTGACGCTTGCAGAGTCTGAAATGCAGCTGTAAGAGGGGTTTTTTTGTGCATTTTCTCTGAGGATTTTGTGACCTCGGGGGGAACTTTGCAGAGATCTCCACTCCAGGAATAACTGGTAACTGTTGCAGGTATTCTCCATTTGGGAATATTTCCATACGGTATTGTACGGTGGAATGATGGACTAAATTGTCTAAAAACTGCTGGTCTTGTAAAGCTCCCCAGATTAATGGGCAACAATTATTCCTCTAAGATTACAGCAAACGTAGTCCCTCCTTGGCATTGTCTTAACACACACCTAAATGTTAAGATAGCATCAAACTGAGCAAACGTCTGCTTTTTAATAGAGGTGCTAACAACTGCTGAAACTCAGGTAATGAGGTGAACCTGAGTAGCAACAACTGGCTGTAACTTATCCTTCTACAGCAATTATTCAAACCTTTGAATGTTTGGTGGTTGTTAGTTGGACTCAAGTGTGCAGACAAACAGGCAAGTGAAACTAAACCCTAACTAACAAGACTGAACATGAACTGGACTTCTGTACAAGGAGCTTCTATCTGTTTAGAGGTGTGATTATTGAGTGAGAACAGGTGAAGTGATTACAGATCGCTGGCTGGTGTGTGCAGTAAAAAAGTGGCAGGGTGCGAAGGGAAACCAAGACCTAACTGCCAGGCAAAACAGAAAACACAGATGGCAAAGAAAATGCTAAAACTAAAAACATACTGGCAGCACTGATGGCAATGAATAAAACCTACTAGATACACTGAAGCAATACAGAAATAATAATAAACTAGGAATAAAGAATAAAATAAATAAATATCACAGACCACAAAGAAAAAGATAACATATTGATAACAGGCAGAGAAGCAAGAAACTAAGAAGTACAAAAAAGAAGTTTAATTCAACAACACAAAATCCCTTAAACTGTGACAGAAGAGGGGTTCTGAGGAAAAGTTATGAACAATTATCATCTTACCTATTGTAGATAGCTCTTTGAACAACCAATTTCCAAAATTTTAAAGCTGTCCATGTGAACGTTATTCTATAAAACCTTGAAATGCTGTATATTTTACATTACATGGTTATTTACATAGAAGACTGCGGCGATTTGCAAGCACAAATACCAGCAGCATCTGCACTTCTGATGCAGCCTGAGGCACTTCCTGCAGGAATATCATCATATTTCTGCAGCAATAGCCATGTAATGCAAAACTGATGGTAATGAAGAAAAATAGCTTAAACATTAGCAACAATAACTGCAGCATATCTGAGTAAAATAAAAAAAGGCTAATATCTTCAACTTTCTGCCACAGGAGTTTACCTTGCAGTTAATTAGCAGTGGTGTGTCAGACATGCCTGTATGTGCCTTTAAACAAGAAATTAAAGACTAAATGTGATCTACTCACTGAACTAAATGCAAATGTGATAGCAACTGTTAAACACCTACAGAGCATCACAGCAGGGATGCAGGAAAGTCAAACTCAAAACATATGTCACATGCCTGCTTGTGCTTCAATACTAATATGTCCAAAAATGAATGACTCAGACTTGTGATAAAATCCAGAACCGTTTGGAAGTCACCTGCCTCCAAAATAGTGAACTTATGGCGTGAGAATCAAAGAACAGGGACAAGTTAAACTCAAACAGAAGACTTAATAGCAGAAGTTTGTGCTTGCGCATATGGAAAACCAGTGAAACCACCAGATAGCCTTTTATAAAATCCACAAGCCTTTTTCCCCATTTCCATTCATTTCCAAGAAGGTAAAAACACTTGTTTGGTTGATACGCTCTCAGTAGCAGTCAGATGGATCGTTTGTCCCCTAAAAAGAATGAACACCACCTTTTAAACACTCAGGCGGTGTACCTGTGCAGTGTGTCTGCTGATGTGAAAGCATTTCTATGTTTCTGTGACAAACTCACAGATTTAATATGAACAGAAGCAAAGCAGGCTTCTTCATGTCATTTGTACTGAATTTATGAAGGCCCCTGAAGGCATTGCCAAAACAAAAAACAGATGTGGAATCCACAGAGAAGGACAAAAGAAAATGTGTTCTGCTCATCAATAAATTATGACATAGATGCTGCTACTCTGCCATTCAGTGTCTTCAGCCTAGAACGAGATCACAAACAAAACCAAGCCTAAAAAACTACAGTCTACCTTATCTCCCCTGTTGTGTTGTCACCACACACATAGTTGTGCCTGTAAACAAGACTGTTTGAACTTGAGCTCCTCAGTGGCTTATTATTTATGCGATATGAAAAAGTTAAACAAACCTTTCGGTCTATACTCGCTGAACTAAACTACAAATTTACCTCCCTTTCACATGTAATCACCATATACAGGGCTTCTTCATATAATAAAATGTCTAAGATTCAGATGTTGATTGGTCTCGTCTCCTATTTTCAGGTACATTTAGGGTTGAGATGATTTGTAAATCATTTCATTCTGATTAATGCAAATAGTGTTTTTTGGTAGAATATACTGTAATTGTATAATTTTACCTAAACAGGCTGATTTAAAGGACTTGGTCGCAAACCACTCAATATTTAGTGAGACTGCAACTTAACCCCTTAATCACTAGCGGCTCCTGTACCGGGGGCAGCAGCACTTCTGCCAAAAATACTCAAAAAAACGGCCTAGGCACTAAGGGGTCAATTTTTGTCGCAGCCCAGTGAGATAGAACCTAAACAATTATCCAGAGCAATAACAACCAAAATACTGACTAGGAATTTCTCAAAGAACTCAACAATAGAGTCTGTGATTTTCACTCAGCTTCCAGACTTCACAGATACCAATCAGAAGGGGTCTGATGGCATCTGTGGGAGGCAAGACTAATCTACAGAGACACCATCCCACAATCAACAGGACTCCAAGGGTTTATTGCAAACTGGTACCCAAGCCCTCAGGGCACCTTTCAGATGTTCTTAGTCCTGACTCGTTAGAGCTATGCTGGTGGCAAAGAGGGGGGCTGAATCAGTATTAGGTGGGTGGTCAAAATGTTCTGGCTGATTGGTGCTTGTGTGTATTTGTGGGTGTGTGTGTGTGTGTATCTGTGTGTGAGCTGCACTATAGAGCCCCTGACGAAAGCACATTAGGAGAACTGCACAGCAGAGCATGAAGTGAAGTTTTTCCACATGGACAGAAATACAAGTCTCCCAAAGAAAAAAAATAAAATCAATAGGCAGATTTGAAGCCATTTAACTTTACTATAAGTAGAAACACCAATGAAATAATCTGAGGTGCTTGCTGATTTAAATTCCTACCATTTATCAGACAAAACAAAATGCTGAGTCAATACCAGCGCTGCTCTTTTTATTTTTATCATTTTACATAAAGAGTACAGTTCTCAGCATTGAACCAAGTGAAGATGAGGATATGATAAGAGTGATCTACATTAAAACACAACCTATTAAACAGATATTGATGTATACTTGCTTAGAAAGTAAAATATCATTATTACACATGGCAATGTTGTAAGTCAGTCCAGTCACATTGTTTGATCAAGGCTCCATTTAAACGATCCATGGGTTCACTGTTTCAGCAGAACCATTATATTCCCTCTGATATGACATCAAATCACAGCAGGAAGGAACACGAGCGCGCTGTGTGCAGATGAAGGCAAAGATAGCTTCGTTTTCAACCTACTCATCTTGCTACACAAGTTTAAATGTCACATGCTTGGAGATACATGCTATAGATCTTCTTCTCATACAGAAAAAAGGATTAAAGAATCATACATATATCTATATATACACACACATATATCTATACACACACACACACACATATATATATATATATATATAAATACATACATACACACACACACACACCTGTGGCGTTTCTGTTATGTTGACAAATGCAAGAAAAATGAACAATTATCCTTTTTGCTTGTTATGCTGTAGCTTTATGTGTCGTCTGACTACAACAAAGTGTGACCTTCAAATAAAAACCTGAAAGACACCCACCACACTGCACTGACACTGTTTGGTGTTTTAAAAAATAAATAAATTCACGTAAATCGTGTTACAATAACTTGGAATGCAATTACTTCAGTTGTTAGAAAAAGGCTGGAAGATATTCAGTCAGTGTTGACTCAGCTTGCTATCTCTGCAAAGCAACCATTTCATTAGTGAGGGGGGAAGGGGGGATCACTTTTCTGGCAAATCATAAGCTGAGTGAGTAAATGAATCCCCCACTCACTAACACGCCTCACACTGTTCAGGACAGCAGTAGTGTGTTGGGGGTTTTATACCACTGTTGAAAAAAATTAAGCAAAAAAAAAAAAAAAAAGTACAGACAGTTCAAGAAGGGAGGAAGAACTGAAAGGAACATGGAGTAATGTCAAGCTTGAAGGTGTCTGAAATGTATTTATATTACAGTCTGTGAACGCACCATAGCAAGGTACCCAAAGATCGGATTTTATCCCCCTGGTTTATAAATGTCTCATAGTTAAGCACTTAAGTCCACAAGTAATAATGTGTGTTTGGTGTGGACGTTTTTACTAAGTGAAGAAGACTCAAAGTTAGCTTCCTAGAAGCTTAGTAGCTCAGTAATGTGAGCTCATCTTGAGTATCAGATCCACCCCCCAAATATTACGCTGAACATTGTTTAAATTTGAGGTTTTGTTAAAAAACGATTGACTTGTAAAATGAGGAGCTAAAATCTGGCTTATGAAACAGTTATACAGCAGCTTTTGCTCAACTGGGGTTTATTTGTGCAAATCCCTCTGTCCAATAACTTGTCGGATATTATTTGTAGATTACCAGGGAGACAGAAAAATCAGTCGGTGCACCTCTAGTCATTGGGATGGAAATTGAAGGTTTTTAAGGCGGTAAACTATATAATAAGCACCACTGCTGCACCAAAACAAATCAGAAGTCCATACTTTCAAACTTTCATCATTCTCTGGTGCTGCTTTCAGGTGTCTTTGAATATAGCTCTAAAAAATAATTTTAAATTCTTCAACCTGTCATCCGAGGCTTTTAACAAACGCTTCACGCATGAACTTATGCCAAAAAAACTCATTAACAAATATAGAACATGATCAGCTCTACTTTGACATATGCACTTTTTTCAAACTGGTTGCAAATCACAACAAGTCCGTCTTGTACAGATTAAAATATTAATATGCAGAGTTTAACTGGAGGCAGATCGAGACCAAACAATAAAACACAGCTGCTCAAAAGTTCACAGAAACAGGCAAAACCTGACTAATCTTAACTCACATAGCAACAATTCCAGCATTTCATTAAAACAAAATTGTACACTTCATCTTGCTCAACCAAAGACAGTCCTGATAAAACTAATGAACCTTATAACTTCTCTTCTTTTACCTTATTTACATGTCAACGTTAATGCCGATATTTAATTTTATTCATGGTGCTATTATATATGGAAATGCTTCTCATACTTCACTGATGGATTTCAAGTCTTCATGTTTGAGAATCTGAACCTTTTTTTGTTTGGAGCAGTGCAGCAGAACAGGTGTATGATTACCTCTGCTGCATCAAGTCTCAACATCTGATCAGAAACAAGAATTACAAGAAGAATACAATCTTCTCCCAGATTTTTCCAATTAAAGAGAAAACATCTTTCTCCACAGTTGAATGCACAATAATGGATTTTCTTCAGGACGACAATAAAACGGCCGAGGTTTTTCAAGCGCAGCAGCGGGGCAGAGACCACATCATTTTCTCATGAGGACAAAGGAGGACCCCTGAGAGTTTTCAAATATTCTCCTCTTGCTACACCTCCACAGTACACCTCTTAGAGTCCAACGACTCAGGAATAATCCAAATCCTTGTTGGTCAGACTAAAACGTCTGTGTTGGATCAGCATCAGCATTTTGCTTTAATCATCTTCAATTGTCACATAAAAGAGATCCCGTTTAAATGAGAGAAAACAAAAAGGCAGGAACAAAGAGAAAGGCACCAACAGGAGAACAGCGGAGGAAGACAGGAATATGGAGCGAGGAAAAACAAACAAGAAGAGTACACACAGAGGCCTATTATTGTGCAGTTTAGCCTCACTGACTGCTGTGGGACTCGCCAGAAGATTTACTGTCCTCTGTACTGGTTGGACCGCATGTTCGTCTCTGTCCAGGGTTCTGAAACAAGCCTCACGACTGCGCTCGCATCTCGTTTTACATGCAGGTCGTGTTTGTCTGTGTGCCACTTCCACACATGCAGCTGTGGCAAAGGAAGTGAAACATCAGCACTTTGCAAAAAGACATGATGTGAACATGAGCGTGCAGGAGATCAACACTGTATCCTTAGCTGCATGGAATGATGATGCTTACACAGATAACCTGCGTTTAGGCTTCATGTTTTCTTTCTCTCCTTTTGCCCCAGACATGCCTGTTCAATTCTGTATTCATCCAAAAGCAAAAGGTGAAGTTAGTCCTTCATTCTGTTGTGCTGCTTGGATGTCATGCAGGTAATTTGTAATACACAAACCCAAACCTACTGACTGACAAACAGAGGCATGAAGTGCCCTAGTAAAGCAAAGTCTGATATTTGACTGCCCTCTTTAAGGCAATAGTTCAGATCTTGTGAATTGGAGTTCTGTTGTGAACAATTAATATCTTACCTGTTATAGATCGCTTTTTGAATAGCCTCTGTTTGGAGAAATTGAGCTCAATAAGGCTCCAGTAACGTCACAGAGAAGCATCTCTACCAGCAGCTACTCTGTCTGTTGAGGTGCATTTAGCCGATTCCTGGTCTGCTCTAAGATCCAAACTGTTTAAAAGCCTCATCAGCTCATGATAACAGACCCCATCCTCCTTTTATAACTCATAACAATAAATACTACTGTCTTTTTTGGCATTTTATCTTCATATTTACTGTACCCATCTTGTGGAAGATATCTCTTTTCAACAGCAGTGTCATATTTCTCTACTCATTCACTTTCTAATGAGTGAGCAGGAAAGTGAACGACCTGTCAAACGAGAAGACAACTCTAATCAGTTTGAACAAAGCCCCCAGGTACCCAGAATGCAATGAACTGTCCTTCTTTAAAGCTGACCAAACTAACAGTGTGCAGTTGACAGCAGTGTAAGTTTGTGTAACATAGCTTTTGCATCAACTGGCTCAATGAAAGAATCCTGATTCAGAACTAATCCTGATAGCCATAAACTCAAACATGGGCATCTTACAGCCCGTTAACTGTCCATATTCAGCCCAAAAAAGGTAAAAAAAAAAAAAGTCAGAAATTATATATAAATCATTCTGCACCCAAATTCAAAACTTTTTTTTTTAAAGTGGCTTTTGCTGTGTCCGTTGGTTCAGCCCTGCTTTAGCTCATCAGTCAACAGGTAAGATATTAACTGTTCCCATTTTTACCCACTCCAAAAGATCTGCAGTACCCCTTTAGGTAATTGCAACTTAAATAAACTGCAACAGCGTTGAGTCAGGCAGTGGCATCCTCTGAAATGCAAATGAGTAAGAGGAAGACTAATGATGGAGACAGAGGTAAACAGAGTTCCTTCAGTGGCTGCAGAGGAGCTTCAGCAGAGCGCAGTGGGACGGTTCAGGCACCAGAATACACCCTCTACTATTAAACCATGTCATGTGCACAAGATACAGGCTGCAGGGAGGGACACATTCATTACAATTTCTCCTGGTTTACTCAGTGACAGCTGCAGATATTCGCCCGTTTGTGGCACAAACTATACATTTAATAAAAAAAAAGGACCGGATCCAGTTTTGGTGCAAAGCAGCGCAGCCAATAAACTTCAGAGGGGTTCCTGTGCACTCACCTCAAACAGGGGTCCGATTTTATTCTTCTCCAGGTACGACTGAATTCTTGACTGTTGAGGAGACGCCATGAAGGAAAAAAAAAAAAAAAAAAAAAAAAAAAACACAAGGGGGCCACGCCAA
>JAOXNZ010000098.1:16026063-16036254 GCA_028566095.1 Kryptolebias brasiliensis | reverse complement strand
CTCTTAAAGAGGAGTTCCTGTGAAGCAACCCAGGTAGTCTTTTTAAAGAAGAATATGTAAAAATAAAAATCACTAAACAATGATTTAAAGATAACTTTTAAATCTCGGTAAAAATGTTACAAGCACCAATACTTTCTAAACTAGGTCTTTTAAAGTTCTGACCTTGTAACATTCACTTCATCCATAATAAAAAGTGTGTAATAAATTAAGAAAAGAATGTCCTCTTTAGCCAGTTGTTTGAATATAATGTACCTAAAACTGAAACTTAACATTCTGCTGTGACCTGAATTAGATGTAAAACATTCTGATGTCTGGCCTTGATGACTGAGGCCTTCTGGGAGCTGATGATGTGTTAATAACCTTCTGTGAATAAGTGATAATTCAGTGAGGAAAAAGAGATGCCATTCAAGTCACCAGTTGCACCATTCAGTGCCTCAGAGAATAAGGCATAAATACACACACACACCAGAATTTGGTTCCCACATTTACAGGAGGTCCCTAGAAGTCAGTGTCCAGTCACGTTTAGATCCCCATTATTAAGAAACACACACACACACACACATAAAAAAAAGATTAGACTTTCACACCACACTGACATGTTCCCTCTTGTCTGCAATCCCATTTAACTTGGACTTGAAATTTAGTCCTGCAAAAGCTCAGGATCTTGACTAACTTCTCCACTGCAAGCAGCTACATAACCACCAGTGACAGCACTTAAAGAGAGTCTGAGCTGGAGGCCAAGATCTGGTCATGGCTCGAGGCTTTTATGGGCTGAAAATGTCTACATGCCGATTTAAGTGATGGAGATTTTGTTCTTGACCTGAAACAGACATGCAGAAGGGTCTGAGTCAATCATGCCTGATCCCCTTCTTTCTAGATATTTATTATTTATTTTATTTTTTTCTGAAGCAGTGAAGGCCTTTTCTGTGACTATATCTCTAAAGGAGAGCAAAGAGTCATGAAATTTCTGCAAACAGGCAGCAAAGTCGCTGAGAAATGATGCAGCGACTCCCTGCTAAGAGCATTTGTGCCCAAGTGGCGTGTACCTAAATAACTTCACTATCGAAACACTCCAGTTAACTATTTTGTTTAGTGATTGCTCTCTAAATTGTTCAGATTCAAAGTCTGACAGCAGTGGGTACATATGAGATGAAACTGAAATCAATAAAAGGAAGATGTAAAAGTAATCATAATGTAGACAGGAGCAGAGCCACTGATTATATTCTGGTACAAAGCAGCTAAGACTAACTTTAAGACCCCAGTTACTGACTGGTGGGTCCTAAAATAACATCTGGCCCTATTTGACAACAGGGAGTTAATATATTTGGTAGGGTATAATGGTTTTAATTTAGAATATGCCTCCTATATCTCAAAACAGGAAGGCACAGATGTTAAAGAAGCTCTGTGGACCATTTTCATGTTAACTTCTCCAAAGTGGGCAGTGATTGAAGCTCTCACAGATTTTCAGAGAAACACCGAGTTGTGTGAAGTGAAAGTGGACTATAAACCACCTGCCCTCAAAGATTTACACCTATATTTTAATCAGTGGAGTCTGAAATGTATATAATCAAGCTGTCTAGAAGCAGAGATTGTGCAGTGAATTAAAAAATTACTCCATGACAGAAACTGTCATAAAAGGTTCAGCCACAAAAAAAAGGGCCAGGAACAATATCAGGAAACTGCTACATATAGGTTGTATGCTTGCTGTGTAACAATAGGTTTAAGCAGGAAGAATACAATAAATAAAGATACAGGTAAAACAAAAAGCCTGATAGCTACACTGGACGTCTTAATTATTTTATGACCAAGTTTCACTCCATTACCGAGCAGATCATCCTCCACAATCACTGTTAGCGCTGGCCTAAGCAACACTGCTCATTGTTTTATGTGTTTTTAGGAGGCTGATGGTGAAGTGATGGCAAAATGCTACAATAAGACGTGACAATAAGACAATAAGACACCAACAGAGACAGAGTGAAGAACTATGACAGGTCCTTTTGTTGTAGCAAATATCTGGAAAATGGATATCTGGATAAAGACTTTGTTTCTTTCAGCCATTATCTTTTGATTACAGATAGAGTTTAAAAAGCTGACAAACAATATTTTCAGGATTTTATTTCAGCCAACACATTTGGTTTCTATAAAACTAGTTACTTGAATTTGACTAAGGGCACATCTACACCACACTGTTTTGGATATTTTTTAAAAAGCCATAGTTTTTCCTTCCATTCAAAATCAAAAACTGAAATAGCCATGCCAGGCCAATAGATGGCGATAATGTAAAAATGTCTAAATACAAATTAAAAAGTAAAAACAGTAAAAACAGAAAACAAAACTAGAACACCATAACTGTTGTCGTTTCCAGTGAATAGATTGTATATATCTAAACGTCTGACTGAGGCTTGGAGGTTAAAGTCAGAATGACACCATCCTTCCCTGTTGACTGATTTCAGAACAAGTCCTTTCTCTCCACGTGAACAAACAAAACTTTATCCAGTGGGTAAAATAAAATAAAAAATACACTTCAGATCTTTTTTTTCCAGGTGTTGTCTTTTGTTGATTTATGTAGCTCTTACCTTGCTGCTGTATGTTGATAGGTTCGTTTTTCCAAACACATTTAGCTGTAATTAGTCTTTCATGCTTATAATAAAGTTCATGTAACACCATGATTGTATGCGGGGGAGTAAGCGGGACTTAAAGGCCCACATCATTAGTGCGCATCCTCTGATCCCAAAAATACAACATGGCAGCTTCTGTAAACTGAGTCTTAAGGCACTGATAGTCGGTCTATAAAGTCTATAGTGCACGCTTGATCATAAAAACAAATAGTAGGCATGTGCAAAGTAGAGGGTGACATTGTTGTTTACCTAAAATCTGTTTGCTAAATGACTAAACTGAGTTCTTTGTAAAATCTTGTTTTTTTCCACCAAAACTTCAGTTTGCATGTGGATAAATGGTCCAAAACTTTGCACAACAAGTTTGATTCTTCTCCACAGATTCTGTATCTTCATAATAATTCCTTAGAGCTTGTTCATTAAATACAATTTCCATGAGCAAATGCAAAACACCAACCTGTTTTCTCATGACATCAGTGGCCTGCATGATGCAGCGAGGGGGAAGGCCGTGGTTTCGAGCCAACAGGATGGCCTGCTCCAGTGTCACACTCAGAGTGCAGCTGTTCATCACACCAAAATATTGGGGGGACAAAAAAATAAAAAAAGCAAAAGGTTAGGTCAAAACATAAGTGTCTGCCTGCATGTGTGGTTTTCACAAAGGAGCTGAATCAAGACATAATTGCTTATTGACATTATAATAATGATGATAAAAAATGATTACATTTGATTTTTTTCTCTGATGCTTCACAATGAAAATTTACAACCTCTACTTGGCACGACATATGAATCTGAAGCAAAACCATCCAATTCGCAATCTCAGTGTTATTTTTTCTTTTCAACATCTTTTCAGGGCAAATCAAGCTGTTTTGCAACAATGAAATGATCAACAGAAATCCAAAGGTTGGCTAATTCGGAGTCTCATCCACAAACAGTATGTTGATTCTCTGATCAAATTTCTTTCAACAGCCTCATATTTTCACGAGCATATTTGGGTCCTTTTGCACCTTGTCATTACCATCATGTCCCATCTGTTTGGCCTTTGCTCATCTCACTAATGAATCATTTCACTTGCATTCACTTCCAAGGAAACGTCAATCACAGCAGGCCAAAAATGCAGCTTCAGGATGATAGAAAACGTAGCTTCAGACCGAGCAGAAGGAGCAGACTGACAGCACCTGAGGAGACTTCTCAAGATTGATGCTTCTTGTGTTGAGGAGGAAAAAGGTCCAAGGACAAGTCAGTGCATCTCCTGTGGCAAACGCAATATGCTTTCTCCATCACCAGTGTGTGTGATGTGTGTAAACCGTGTGCTGACATGAGCCTGCGATTCATTAGTTAGAGCGAACTTTGCATATGTAGCTACAATTCTCTCTTCCACATCTTAACAAGGACACACACAAACACACAGCAGCACATGGATAAATCCTTAGAGTCAGTGACAAGCGTCAAGGGTGCTGTGTGACCTTTCTATGATAACAAGCAGCACTAGTATATCGATCCAGTGTCTTTTCACTGCAAATTAAACTGTCTAAAGTTCCAAGGATGCCAGGTTGGCTTTCATTTAATAACACTGGCATGGAGGTAGTAGGAAATTTGAGCCGTTTGGTTATTATCTCCTATTCTCATGGTAGGATTTAACACTGATTGAGAGAACAATGTGCAGTGAGGGAGTTATTGCTGCCAGAAGTCATTTCTTTAAGTCAATTAGATCAAGATTTAAACGTCTCCTAGGTTTTCAGTTGCATAACTTTATGGCAGCCTGACATGATGTGATAAAAGTAATGAACGTGACAATCTGGAGAATGTGTGGAGAGATAATACAGCAAAAGGGCTGCAAAAGATGTCCTTTCATAGGCCACCCCAGAATAATTCAAGCACCCATTTTGAGCTTTAGCACACTGACAAAGTGGGGGGGGGGAGTCACTCCAAGAGGATCTTTAAATATCTCGTCAGCTGGAGCAGGATGAAGGAACTGCACAAAATCTCTCTGTGTGTGAAGCTGCATAGTTTCCAGTTTCATTAGAGCTGGTGAGATAGTAAGAGGTGATTTATACCCATCTGTTTTATGTCGTTCCAACACATTTCCAATTTCCAATCTGTATTTCTCCAGAGTTCTCATATTGACAAATAAAAAATATTAAAGAAAGGAACATGAAAAGGAAAAAGAGCAGGCATGAAAATGAGTAGTAGCTACATCCACAATTTATAAATACTGAATGAAAACAAAAGAAAAGTTTAGGAATGTGGAGGATTTTTTGTGTAATTGCTCCTCTTCATTTCTGATTTACTGCCAGACAAAAATAGATGATAAATGATAAATGATTGACAAAAACAACAACAAAAAAATAACCTGGAGAACAAACTCCAACCTGCTGATGCCCCCCAAAACATCCCACTTCCACTGGTATTGAAACTCATCAATCAAGCTACTAATCCAACCAATGGAATCAGGGAAGGCTGCAACACCAAAAAAGCAATATCCATATTACTAATCAAGTGCTTTCGATTTTTTGGGTTCATAATTATTGAAGATGTTGTTTGTGCGCTCACCATTTATGCCCCTTTAGGGGTCCAAGCTGCAGAAGCAAGGGGAATGAGGCATGAAATTGTAAAGTCCAACTTGGAAGTAGGAAGATTTTAAACTTGCGAAATATGCAAAACCTACTTTTGATAACTCCTCTTAGGGCTCAAGCTTGATCTTCATAAATGTTTATATATTACTGTACATCTCCAAAGCAAGGTGAAAAAAGATTGTACAGGAAATGCCTTTAGGAATGCCTAAAACTTTTTGTCCTTAGCAAGAGAAGAAACTGGGGGGCTGCGGTAGCATGGTGGTCAGTGCCGTGATCTTGTAATCCTGAGGCTGCAGGTTCGAGCCCAGGTTTGGGGCAGGAAGGGCAGCCGGCGTAAAACAATTGCCAAATCGTTTGTGTGAGTTTGTGCGCTGTGGCAACCCCTGAAGAAGGGAGCAGTCAAAAGAATAAGAAATTGACCATAATTCACCAATAGTAACAGCTACAGGTGTCATATTCTTCTTTCAAATTCCTGAAAACATTTCAATGAACAAACTTGTACCAAATTACCAAATTGCAGCTGTAGTTCTCATATTAAATTGCACAAAACTGTGATATTTATTTCTATATAATTTGTGTTCTATCAATAGTAGTCTTGTTGTCTATAACAAGACTACTGCTGTAGTTTATGACTGACCGTGAGGATCTAATACTTGTGATTTATTTTCCCATGATCCTGATTGCAACACACTCTTCATTCTGCAGCTTTTGAAGGTGAGGCAGAGTTTAAAGGGGAAAGCTAGTGCACAAATAACCCTAAATATGACAGTACTTGTCACCTGATCCGTTATGGTACACTTCACCTGAGTTGTAGCCACTGCGTGTAATTGCACAGACACACAGGGAGATATATACACACAGGATTGTGGGTTAATAAAGTAGGAGAACTCATTGCACAGACAGGAACTTTCTATCAAAGCTCAGGCGAGCGGGCGGCTCCCTCTGCAGCACTTTATCAAGCCATCAGTCATGTACAGTGAACGCATGAACGATCAGGTGTGTGAGGCTCTGTGTGTGTGTGTGTGTGTGAGAGAGAGAGAGACTGAGACAAAAAGATATGGAAACTGTCACAGGGTGAAGGAAGAGGGCATTGGAGAGATGGGTTGGCGGGTGGAGGGAGAGACGAAGATGAAAGCAGGAACTGGGAATCAGCGGTGACAAACGATCAGGATATTTCTGTCCTTATGCACTGATGAATGGTGCCCTCAGCAGCAGGAGAATTAGGCTGCCGTGTATAGAATTCAATGAGAATGGCAGTAATTGACCTGTCGCCTTCCTGTGTAAAGTACTCTGCCTACCTAAAGTTCCTAAATTAGACTGAAACAATGAGCTCTATTCACAAGACTATTCCTGCTGTTAATAAATGCACAGAAGGCTTCTGAACTGAAGGGAAAAAAGAAAAACTGAAGGAGGGAGAAACTCTGGTATAAAAGCTTTAAGGTGAGAGCAGTACTTTTGCAGCCGAAATTAAAAAAGGAGGGAAAAATGCAAAAAAATCAAAAATGTAAAATGTAATTTAAATGAAGGTGAATCAAAGGGATTTAGAAGACATCCAAAATGCTGTACACTCACCGATGGACGCCGCTGTTGCACATGACAACGTGTGTGGCCCCCAGACGTGAGCAGAGCTCAGACGCCACAGTGAGCAGCCCGACTCCAGAGGCCCCGCAGGCGGTGTTCTGACAGGCAGCGGTGCGGCGGCAGCTGATGAAACTCTCCATCAGACGGTAGAGCTCCTCCAGAGCATTCAGGGGGCGCATTAGCTGGGTACAACCAAAGGCAGAAACATTAGGGCCGGACACAGAAAAGCTGCTTTTGAGAATAAATGTCTGGAGACTATAAAGCACTTGAGGGCATCTTTCAGATAGATTTAGTATTTATTCAATCAATTCAGTTCTATGTTCATAGATTATTGAGGTTTTCAGTGATAACTACTCTCTAAAACTAAAAGAAACTCTGTGTTTGCAAATGCATCAAGTCAAGTGGAAATAACTCAGTTTTGAATTTTCTTACACTTGTATACACACACTCGTTGCATCATCTGAGGTTTTTATTCTATATTACTGTGTAGAAAGAGGCTGATTGTTCTTACCTTATCTATTAGGGCAGCTTTGGGTGCAGTGCTGGGCGGCACGTTGGACTGATCAAGGAAAAAAGCCCTGAGGGGGAGAAGATATTTCACATTAGGAAATATGGCTGTCTGTACAGTCTGTGAGCCAGAACTACATGCACTGGACCTGCTGCTGTAAAGTTTATTTAATAATCTGGGACAATTTTCTGTTATTGTCTTCAATTCAGTCCCACCATTCCGTAAAATCAAAAATGTTTCTCTGCATCATTAGGTCATCAGGAACACTGGCTGGCTCTCTGGAAAAAAGTAGGCCAGCTGCTTATTATGGAGAAGCAGCCTCTGACTATCAATCATGAGAGTAACTTGGGCACAGAGAGGCAGAAACACAGACTAAGCATCTCTCATCCTGGGCATTGCTCCAAATGCCAGTGCTTCATTCATTCACAGAGTACAGTCAGGTTTTGTTGTGTTTTTTTCTCCCTCCACAGGAGGCAGCACCGCTCTGGCGTCTGTGTGCAGAAACTGCTGCACGGTCTGCCGCAATGAGTCCATCTCAGGCTGAGTGCTGCTGGTGCAAACTCAGCACTCTGCGACTCCATCAAATCTCAGCATTCCAGCAGGGAGCTAAAAATAGGAACGCTACACCACATTAAAGCTCTAATAAAATCACCTACTCCATTACGACTCGCCAGAGGCAGCATTAAAAGTATAACATGCAACCATTTAATCCACATTTCTTATTCCACATGTTTATTAATAGGAAAGCATTTGTGAAGATGCAGCTGGAACGGAGATGGTTTACAAGAATCAGTGGCGCACATCTCATTCATCTGCATTGATTCTGCTCTAAAGTGATTAAATCAGAAGCAGGGGCATTAATTATGAATGTGGTAATACTTTCAGACATTATATTAATGAAATCTATTAATTAAAGCAGAACTAACATCCCTGACTCAAGATGCTATAATTGCACCAAGTTTAACATAAAAAAAAATGAATATCATAATATATTAATTAGAAAATGAAGTTATGCCATGAGCAATATGCCTGCACCTACAGAACATATGATTATGTCCCAGAGACACTGGCTAATGAGACCATGAGTCTGAAGAGAGAGCAAATTTATCTAGGCTTCCTCCCATATTCACTTCTGAGCTACTGATGAGGAATTTAAACATTTAACACATTCACTTGTGGCGGTTTTTCAGGTGTTTAAATCCCTATTTGCTGAATTATGCATGAAGCTCGTAGCACGCTCCACAAAATGACAACAAGCAGAGTTTGGTAAGGGTTCAGATGGAGCTAATTGCCCTTGTAATTGATTCAAGATGGCTTATCACTCAAGAGGTACTCACAATGGAGTGGAGGTTACCCAGTGCCACAGTGTGAAGGATACACACCTAACCCAAACTGGCAAAATGTAGGGAGCACACAGTAAGACAAGCTGTTTTTATCTTTTATCTCTCGTTTTTATGCATACTGTTTTGTTCCTTACTGTTAAAAATGGCATATTTTCAGTTTTTTTTCTTCCTGTGATTATGGACACTGGCTGAACCCCATTTCTACCTTTCCCCTTAAATTCTAGCCCTATTCCTACATTTTATAAATTCATGCTGGAGGGAAAGTGTCCCGATTCTTTCTGTGATGTAAAGCGACTGAAGGGGCTTTTTAACCATTCTAAAATTTAGATTTTTTTTTTTAAATACGAGCTGTGATAGCAAAAATAAAACTAAAAGGCAAGTCTTTTCTCAATTCGATTTTTTTTACTGCCACAAAAACTACTGTAACATTTAGTTTGATACACCACATAAAGCCACATTGACATTCACTCTAAAAGGAATCAGGGACAACTGATGATGTCTCCACTTCTTGATGGGTATCACATGTCACAAGGAAATCTTTTAACTTCTACTCCTTGCATCCCCAAAATAAAGCCCTGAGGTAGGTGTAAAGGTAGGGGTCACAGTAGGAACAGAGGTTGAGCCTTTGTCTTTTAGTTGTGCGTGTGTTCTGTCCAATCTTAGCATTTTGCACTTCTGGGCCACCTTAAAACTAGCCAGAGTTACCGACATGTTTTTTTGTGTACTTGCCTGTGTGAGAGAAAATGTTGGATGTTATAAAGAAGAAAAGGACAAAACAAACCACTGAGTAAATAAAAGTCAAATCTGCTAAACTCAGCTGAGTTTTAGATTAAATCATCTGTATGAAAGGGACACTTCC
The DNA here is from genome assembly GCA_028566095.1 of Kryptolebias brasiliensis. Lineage (NCBI taxonomy): Eukaryota > Metazoa > Chordata > Actinopteri > Cyprinodontiformes > Rivulidae > Kryptolebias > Kryptolebias brasiliensis. The sequence goes on along the minus strand of JAOXNZ010000098.1, from coordinate 16,026,775 downwards.
TTTGAAAACATCCAGGACAGCCAAACCAGACAAACATTTAATCGTTGTCAGGCTGAATTAGCTTATCTACAACAGATAATCACTGCTGTGGTACTTCTTATCTTTGACTGAAGTTTTAGGTTTTGTTGACTCAGCTCATTGAAATAAACCTCTTTGGACAAACTGAAAAAGTGTGAACATAAAACTAAATGAAATTTATGGGAAACCAACAACTTCCCCATGAAGAGTGGCAGAAACAGCCCAAGTATGAGACTTAAATCAACTGTGGGTTGACAAGACCATGTCCAGCTTATCGGTCAACTGCTCAGACTTATGGGAGTATGATAGAATCAGTCTGATAAAAGTATACTTTGTGTACACATCATCTCTGCTCCATCTGCACACATTTATCTGTTTCAGACTGAGCAGAGGACCTCATCCTGCCCTTGGATAGCTTTTCTGAGTTGATTTATTAGGAATCTTAGCCCTCCTGGTTTAGGAGTTTTCCTGAAAACACCAAAACCAAGGTGAGAATGAAGGCTTTCTCCCCTGAAGATCTCTAATGATAAAATTATTAGAGGAGTCAGACTGTAAGTGAAGTCTGGCATCAGGAGGATCTGCATTACATCTCCTGAGGTGTGTCAGAGCTTTGGAAACAAAGTGCTGGTGTAGATTCTCAGTCATCCAGGACATGGTAAATCCAAAAAAGGTTAAAAACAAAAGCAACTGGACT
>JAOXNZ010000098.1:15988968-16000423 GCA_028566095.1 Kryptolebias brasiliensis | reverse complement strand
ACTGCTGGAGATAGGCACCGGCTCCCCGCGACCCGGAATGGAGAAGCGGTTAAAGAAAATGGATGGATGGATGGATTAACCAATAAGAAGAGGCCCCAGGTACAGAAATGAGCTACAGGTACCACCAGGTTCCTACAACAACTATAAAAAACTTTACTATATTTTCTACAAAAAACAGCTTATTATGAAGCTTTCCTCTTCTGTAACACATCTAAATGTGTCTTTAAACATTTCAGCACTGGCAGAAAAAATGAATAGAGGGTTAAACACCATGTACAGTAAAGAAAATCATTTTTAATCATAAATATAATACTAAAAATTGTCATATAGGCCAATTTCAAAACAGTTACCAGTACCAACCAAACTTGGGAACTTATTTTCTGCTTAAAAAAACAAACCGCATTTAATTCAAAATGGCCAACTTACTGTATGGTTTGGACTATAGGTCCAGGGGGCTTTTTTGTAGGTCTTCATATGATAAATGTGTTTCCCAAATTTCATAACTGTCAGTAAAAGCCACGTCAAATATTGTGCTGATTGGATGGTGCAGATATGGATTTACACCAACATTTAGAGGATGTTCACATTTGTCGCTACATCCTGTCTTTAGTTCTCCGATTGAGACCGAAGAGCACTAAATACTGGTGTAAATACTCTCAATGTGCATTGAAAACCAATTGTATCTGAGTACATTTGGAAGTCTGAACAGCATCTCAGTCCTTGATGTAGGACCTCCTACTGAACTGAGGTGACCCCACACAGGCAGCTGCCGGATTATTGCATATAATTAAAAAGTGTTCCTTGGGAATAAATTTTTTCAGCTAAAGTTTTAATCAACTGCCTTTCAGAATCCTTAATAAAAAAGTCTGTTTTCATCCAGATCTTATTAAACAAAGTGGATTACAGGACGTTGTATGGTGAGTTTCTCTTTAATTTATTGTTAGTCTTAATCTATTTAAAGCTGTTGGACCTTCTGTGGTCACTGTCAATCCCAGAACAACAGCCTTATGAGGCATTACATTCATCTAATTAAACACAGCAGTGATGTTACAATCTCAGTGAAGCCATACAACAGCTGACGGGTTATCAGCGCACCGTTCAGCTGTGGAGGAGTTTTACAGGTTTAAATGTACAGTCTTTGCTCTGACAGTAAAGCCACTGATCATTTTGCTCCTTTATTTCTCTTATATTGTATCTCTTAGGTAATTGAGCTTATTAAGTGACAACTCAACAAAAAGAAACACTCAAATGGCTTTGAACCACATTAGTGTCAAAATAATAATAGAGTTTAGATGTCTGAATGTGTCAGAACTGCTGATGTCCTATCTGTTGCTCACTGACGGACTACTGTGTGACGTGGCTGTGCGTGTTTCTGCATACAGCGCAGGTAATGGACATCCGATTGCAAAATGTTTCAGGATACGTGTTTTACCACCAAATGTCAACAGAGGCGTCAGAGCTGACCACATGCAGTCAAATCACCTGAAACGGGGCCTTTACTGTCATAGTGAGATATTAAAATGTGATATCACAGACATGCCCTCCAGCAAAAATTCACAACTTTTAATACCAAGTGACATCAACTTGTTATAGCTTATCTGATACAATTTGATGTAATGATCAAATCTGTCAAAGAAGGAATGTGAGAAAAAAGCTTGTGACTCCCTGTACTCTGTGGGTGGACCTATGACAACGGCTGACAAGTCATGTAGGTCTATGTAGGACTGGAGTGTGATGCAATTCAGTGGAAATTGCTGCATTCACTCAGGAATTCTTGTTAGTGAAGTTTTTTCTGTGTCTACTAACATTTTCTGACTAAATTAAGTTACGCAAATGGAATAGAAAGAATACCTTAGCAGTGAGGCTGAAGAATCCCCTTGGTTCTACCATTTTCTCCAGTACATGGCACTTGATGCCAGCTGTGCTGTCATACTCGTACACCACTCCGTACTCCAGGTGGACATTGTCCACAGTCAGACTTACATGGTCCTTCTTCCCGTCAATGATGGCAATTGTATTGAATTTGTCCATCACCTCTGCAGTTGGGGAAGAACATAAAAACAGTGGCGTAAGATATTTTTACCGTCTTCCTCACAGATGCATCTGCCAAGTGTTTTCAACATGGCATTCAACACCGAAGGAGGACTCAGACCACCAAATCTGCACCTAATTTCAGAGAATAACCCCCTGCTTATGGCTTCCCTCTATCAACCCCCACATGAAAATGATGAGCAATTCCAAGAGCACTTAGATAACCAGCTCTATGCTAATGCAATGACGGCAATAAATTGTGCTTCGGAGCTATTTGCTTTGAGGGGAATTGCTTTCCTGTTTTACTCTCTCGCTGGGATCTATAAATTGTTGGGGGGAATTAACACTTGATGAGCCAGAGGAGGCGGCTGTTTTCAGACTAACACATTCCAGATGAGCCTGTTTGGAGCTGCATCTCACTTCCTATGTGCAAGAGGCAAAGGTTCCTGTGAGCAAGCATGTGTTGCATCCACAAATGCAGTGACTACATTTTATTTTGCAAATTGGTGATTTAGAGAGTGTGTGTCTGTGTGGTCACCTTCGACTTTGCACTCAAAGCCGTCTCCATTCTCCTCAGGGGGGGGTTTCTGGTTAGTTTTCTGGTTTTCCTCCTGGGCACTCTCACTGTTGTTGTATATCCACTTAATTGTGTCTTGCTGCAAAAATAACAATTTTTTTTTTAAATATATGTATATAAAAATAGCATCAACACTGCCTTTGAACTTAAACATCTTTTATCACCAAATAAAAAGACAAACAAATACAGTGACACAACTGTCTGATAGGCTGGTTTTAAAATACACCAGGTTAAATTAAAAGAATTTTCCATCACACTGTTCTTGTTTTAACCCTCCTGAAGTCCTCAAAAATGAGAGAGATAGAGAAAGGTAGAGAAGCCCTTGTAACTTCGAGTCAATTTGACCCAAAGGCTACAGGAGGGTTAAATTCATTTTAATGAGATAACAGAGACAGTGTTGCATTTTCTCTGGACATATCTATTGTAGAGTTGTTAGTATGATGTACCACTTGTTGCTGCGAGCTGTCAGTCAGCTGTGTATGATGGGAAAATCCCCCAAACATTTATCCTTGTTAAAAAAGACAAGGTCAAATGTTTGTTTTGAAGTGAAAAAACACAGAGAGCCATGGCTTGTCTACCAGAGATGCACTCATCATCCTTTTAGGATACTAAAAGATTTACTGTTTTGAAACAAATGTTACCAACAAGAATATGCATGTTTACCAGAGAAATAAACAACTGACTGCAGGCTTGCTACTAAGCTACTTAACTAGCTACGGTCAGTTTATCAGGCTTACAACTCTACTTTAAAGTCTGCGTAATGACAGAAAAGAAGTGACATTCGTTGCAAGAAGCACATTTACTAGATTTAGCTACAAAATTTATGTTTACCTGTGTGTACATCTGTTTAGAAAAATCACATTATTTTTTTTAAATGTCCTGCTGACTCTCTGGTGTTTTAGATAATATTAATAATTATGATTAAATTAAGATAACCTCTTCAAAGTAATATTAATCAACAGAAATTTTAAATCTGTCAGCCTACTGTCTAAAAAAATCCATCAGACCACTTTCATCCTGATATTATCACTTGTCATCCACAAATATTTACTGCCAGAAAAACAAGACTTTAATGAAACAGCATTCCTTTTTTTAATAAAGGACGTAAGCGATTAGTTAGTGCTAGAACTATATGTTGGAGATGGGACTCAGCTACTAACACACACAAGATTTAGCTCAATATCTGTAAAATTGCCTAAGGTATTGCCATTTTTATCTTTGCAAACGTTGATTAGCTGTGGCAGCCATCTTGAATCAAGTTGACTCCAAAAGGCCATCAGTTGTAGATGTTTATTTAATGGTTTCTTTTTAAAAGTTTCATCTTTCACGGCGGCGTGCAATAATAAAAACATTTGAACTCAGCTGAAGGTTGCGTTTAGCTCATTTTGCCCAGTTCTGGTGTTCAGTGTCACAGTTTAGCTGGCAGAGCCTACAACAAAAAGCCTTCACAAACACATGGAAACATGGTGAGACTGCAAAAACAAGCCCATGCCAATCTAATCAAGCCATTGTAGCATGCCTCACAGGCCTGTGTGTGTGTCTCTGAGAGTGTGTCTCTGACTGTCCTCCACACCCAAAACCCACACAGGTTTTTCTGCCAAGGCTCCACGCTGCGCCTGGTTTTCCCGTGTACAAACCCAACACACAACACACGGAGAATGAGGAAAAAGAGGGCAGTTCCTCTGTGTCCACACCAGATCTTTAGTAGTGTTTTTGTGAAAGTCGTAGTGCATCATTAAGCTCAGAGTCCAAATTTGAGTTGAATTATAATCACACCCTGGGGGTTACTATTTTCACCATTTCCCACCTTCAACAGGTGGTCTGTGTGTGTTCTCCCCTCCTACACTTGTCTGCTTTCAACCACTATCCCAGAATAAAACAAGCTGTCTGGCCTACCATCATTTTCCTGATCCTTTACCATCTTGCTTTGCTGTCTACCAGTCTCCCACATCAAGCCCACCACTATGAGTCAGGGGTCAGCGCTGCAGGAGCCAAAACCACTATTATTTCTGTGTAATGGCCCAAGAGAAATAAAAATAGAGTTAAAGAAGGGTAAAAAGGAGCTAGGAGGGCTGTCTAGCATGTTTATAACAATTTCTTATTTCCCTTTTATTTGCTCTTTTGCACCTCTGCGGCCGTGCATGTTTTCTCTGCTTTCAATTCCATTACATAACAAACCGATCAATGAGCATACAGTTCAAAATGTCACCACCAGCAAGCAATCATTCAAAGGCCTGAATCTGGTCACTATAAACACAATAAACGGCAACAAAAATCCAACCTTTTCTTGCCAGGCTTTGTCAAAATGACATGTTTGATCGATTGTGGATGAGTAAAACTGTAGCAAAATGTAAAAACTTTTGATAAATATAAGTGTCCGTGTAATTTAAGCTGCAATAAATCCGGTCTTCTCCTCCTGCCTCACCTGGGTCGGTCGCCTGTACTTTCTGCAAGCAGTGACATGAGCAATGACACTGGCGTGGCTCTCCTTGCTCACGTTGATGCCATTCACCTTGATGATGCACTGGCCTGGGTGGAGACCAGCGGTGGCTGCCACTGTGCCTGACATGAAACAGAGAAGCAGGCAAAAAGAAAGGAAACTGTGTAAAAGTCAAGATCTAGCACACATGTCCATGCAGGTGCAAGCTCAAGGATGCTGTAAAAATACTCACACATCGTAAAAAACATTAACATTTTCCACATTCCACACATGAAACTATGGTAGCATTCCTTTTTCTTCTCTGTGTTTACATCTTTCTTTCCTGTCTTTAGAATCTCAGGAGGAGTGTGTGTGCGTGAAGGTGAAGAGGAGAGGGGGGAAGTTATTCATCAAGATAAGTCATGAATCAAACTAGAATAACTTCAAGGTTTACAGATTTCAGAAGGAAGCACACAACCTTATTTCCTTCTCTCCTTAAGAGCTCATAATGCATACTTCAAATTGTAATGTGAAACATATATACGGGTCCAGTCCAGTAATTGTAAAGACATAAATGTTCAGCTTTTTTTCTCACTTTGGCTGAACTTAAATAACTACAATAGTCAGATCCAGTGCAGGTGAAAAAAAATAACAAATACTCAACAAAGCACTAAAACATTAAAGTAAAAACTGTTATATAATGCTTAGATACATGTATACTACAGGTGGATTGTGTTTGTATTTTGTAAGTCTGCTTTTATTTGGCAATAAATTTAAAAGTTATCAGTATAGCAATATGCGTGTGTACAATATTGATAATGCAAAGAAGACCAAAATATCAGACACAAATTTGGCCCTCAGCTGGACCCCCCAGTCCTCTAAATGCTCACAGCCAGCCAGAGTGTTGTGAACAATGTAATGACAGAAAATGTGAGTTTAAAGCAACTGATATCATGATTGCAACATTCTTCAATATTATAACAAACACATTTTATCCTAATTTCATGCAGCCTTAAGTTATAGTCTATTTTTTTAGGGTTTGTTAAGGTAGCTAATGGGAAAGCCCTTAGTTCTAAATAGATTTTCACAATGGAACAAAAAGTATACTGTATTGTATCATATCTTATTTTATTGTATCTTGTTATATCTTATTGTATTGAATTACATTGTATCATCCATTCATTTTCTTTACCTGCTTCTCCATATGATAATGTATTGTATTTTGCATTGTATCTTGTATTGTTCAAGACAAATATATTTAACAAATGCATGATGCCTTCATGTTTTCCTGACTTTAGGATTCTGGCTGAGATTACCTCCAGCTCCTCCTAAAAGCATAAGCAAATTATACCTGAAGGATTATACACTCAATAAGCAACGGCTCTCGGTACATCCAGCCTCAGTTAGGTTTCTGTCTCTAATTGGTATTACCCACAACTGGTGACCTAAAATACTAGGAAGACAGAAGATGAAAATCTGAGGGATTAGTCACCTCCTATTTTATGAGCTTTGTCTCTGAGGATCAGTGCATCTCTGCTTAAACACACAGCAGGCTCTCAAGAAACAACATCATCAAGTTGACACATGCACGCACGCACACACACATGCACAATGCTCTTACAAGTGCATATCCAGCACTTTTTCAACCTACCATCCCACTTTGACTGCTTAAAGAAAAAAAAACCAAGATTGAATTCCTCTGAGAAAAGCCAGACAAGGGTATGGATTGTTTTTTGATTGGAGCCTATTTTGTGCCAGCACTGATAGCAGTGCTGCTAAACAAGCCCAATTCAGTAAGAAGAGAGAGCAGGGCTCTGATGAATGCAGACAAAAAAAATGCAAAAAAAAAAAATGATCCACCAAGAAAAACTTGAATAGATGCATGGAAATCATTGTGACACTTGAGACACAAGTCACGCACATCCCCCAAGACTGATGTAGCAGCTGCTTGCCAGCTGTGTCACAGTAACAAAGGGAAGGCTTTTGCTGATGAAGCCAGACAGCTATCTTTTACCTCTTCCAACAGCATGGACCACAGAGGGGCCAAATCCTCGAATCTGGAAGCCCAACCCATCAGCAGAGTCTGGGATCTTTATCGTCCTAGAGAGGAAAGAGGAAATGTACTGAGGATGTGCGTTCATTTAAAATCTGACAGTGACTGCGCACGCACAGATGTGCCTTACTCTCTTGGCTTGGTGCTGACCAACACCCTAAGGGGTCCCTTGTTGTTGAAACATTGCCTGAGAACAACTTCCACTTCAGAGAAAGGCCTCAGGAACACCAGGTCTCCATTTATGGCAAACAACTTCTTCCCCGCTTCCAGGCCAGCCATCTTATGATAGAAAATATTATAGAAGAAAGAAAAGAATAATTAAAGCATAACTATCTTCTGGGCACACAGAATAACATTTTAATCACATTTTACTGTTTTTCTAAACTAAAATCAGCAAAATAATCACAAATAAGAGCACACGCCAACACTTCCAGAAATAAGACACCATTCAGAGTAAACTTCTTCACTGTACAGCTGGATTTTGTTGATTTTAATAAACAAAAACACAATGCATTCCTGCATTTAAACCAAACTGATCACAGTTTCACCAAACCTTTCCAGTCCCCTTTCCAACAAAAACTAAAAATGAAAGACCTCAAGAATGATCTCCATCTTAAAGACTTTACTTTTCTATAAAAGCGACTTAAATTGGGTTTACCTTGGAAGGACTTTTCTGTTCCTTTTCTTTAAATTTTATAATGACAACTATAACTATAACCATAACCAGTGATCTGGAAAAGGAAGAGTAACTCAAGTAAAGCTCTTTCTTTAGCATCCAACGCTGCACCTTAATAAAGTTAATGTTCTTTAAAGATCTAATATTTCTACACTAAATAAACAATGGAATTTATTGAAAAAGAGTCTACCGAAAAGAAGAAAAAACAATCTATTTTGGTCTGTCTGATAAAATAAAAAAGAGCTCTGCCAGCTGTTTCACTTTCAGGTTCAGCTTTGTCTGTTTTGACTGAAGATGGTGCTCCTAACAATCATTCCCTATTGCTGTACATGACCCCTTTTAAGCCAGCTTTTACTGCGGAGTGAACACAGAAAAATAGTAGATTTTATTACAGATTTTATCAGGACAATAAAAACATCTTTGGGGCAAAGGAACCGCTTTAACTCCAGGAAGCTGAGGAACATTTGAGAAATCTTCAGGACAAGTTTCCACATTGAATGCCCCAGTTAGCCTGTCGAACTTTAGTTCCTCTGAGACGACGAGTGCTTTAGTTTCAGTCAATGACATTCACAATCCACTGAGCACCTTAGCTAATGAACTGCCATGACTCCAGCTAAGATTCACCATGCTGTTCCGTTGCTAAATCCAGCTAGCCACCTGCTAAGTGCTGCAGAAAATGCTAGAAATATATCTACCATCTCTTTTGTCCTAATTACCTGCTCTACTCCAGCTGGACACGTCTGCTTCCACTTCCAACTACAAACCAAGCTACCCAGCTACTCTGTTATGGGCTAAATGTTTACAAAATGGGTGTGCATAGGAACCTGATGAGCCTGACCCATGCTCTTCATTGTCCATGTGTCTCACCTCAGCTGGGGAGCCTTTCTCCACAGATTTGATGATGGGGACTCTGTTTCTTTCTTCCAGAGTAAAGCCATAGCTTCCGTCACTTGGTCTTATCTGGAAAAACATAACATGTTTGACATCAGCAACATTTTAAGACAGCTTACAGAGACACTTTCACGAAGCACAAACACACACACACACACCACAAGAAAAAGATACAGGAACAGACAGATAGCAGACATTGTGGTATTTTTCTCGCTCCTCTGAAAAGAATGCTTTTCTTGCTTACTTTGGTCTAAAATGGACTTTTGCAGTGTTATCATTTTTTTCGTCCCACAGCTGTGGCCTTCAAAATGATTTACTGAGCTTTTTGTATAGTTCAGGTTGTGGGCAAACTACAGCAAATCTTAGCATACGAGAAAGCCCAAAAGTTATTCAAATAAAGGGACAACTCACCAGGAGAGACTTTGTGATGACATTTTCAATTATTTTCAAATCGTGCTTCATAGGTTTGTGTTTGGTGTTGGATCCTTCCATCTCCTCATCAGCAAAGAAACGAAACAACAAAGGCTCATCCTTGAATTCACTCTTTTCCAACACTGAGAAAAGAGGCAAAGCTATGAATAAATATTAACCCATAAAGACCGCAGGATATTAGAAAACCTATGGAGTAATCACATTAAAAAATAAAAGAGTAATGGTATCTTACTAAAAAGTTTAGATCAGTGAATTTAGTTAAGCTAATATGTTTTCAACAAATTTGTTGTGTCCCTTTATTATTAATAAGAATTAATATTCAAACCTGTGATGGCATTACAGTAAAATACTTACCATAGATTCAATAGCAACCCTTAATTCAATGGATTGACCAGTACTCATAACAATGAGAAAGCCCAAGGGAAAAAAAAGTATGGTCAAAAACACACATCACAACTGGTTTCTGAATGGAGAAAGCAGGCTAACATCAAGCTTCTGGGACGGCCTTTCTAAAAGCCACGACCTCAGCCATATTGGAAATTTGTGGAAGCCGGGTCCATGCCAGGAAACCAACCAATTAAAAAACCCTACCAGTCTTGCCAAGACGAGTGGTAAAATATCCACCCAGAATTATGTCAGAAGCATATTTATGGATACAAAAAGCAGGTGGGTGAGGTGCAACTTGCTAATAAACATTTAACCAAATATTAGTTGGTGTGTATGTATACATGATAAATGGGTTGTACATATATAGCACATTTTTAGCCAACCAGGCCACTCAAAATGCCACACACATTCATACAGCAATCTATATAGCTAACTTGAATAAATCATTCTATAGAGACTAATCAGAGTTTTTATACACTGATGGGGCACACATCGGAGGCAGTGAGGGGTTCAGTGTCTTGCCCGGGGACACTTCTACATGTGGGATACTGGTGGAATCGAATCTCCAGCTGTCTTGTTGGAGGATGATTGCTCTAACTGCTGAACCACAGATGTCCCGCCATTTGAGACTTTATGTATAACATTGACCCTGTGTGGACTAAACCAAAAACTTGTGCAACCAATTCTTGTTTTTCCACCCTGGAAAAAGAATGGTTTAAATCAATCATTCAATCATTTGAAATACAAAAAATAAAAAAATAAAAACACCCCTGAGGGGGTAAAACTAGAGCTTCCCTATGACATTTTTCTTTATATTTCCCCTCAAGATCAGATATAATGCCAGTAGCTTTAATAGCTACATTGTTGGGCCAAATAACTCACAGGCACGAATGGTAAAATTACCCTGCAGGCTGTGGCAGTTAAAGGACGTTTGATGGCTGAGGTTCTTATGCTCTTTAGATGTGCGGGTAATTTGTAGTGTGCGGCTTGAACTCTGGGTACTTAGGACAAGTTACATCATGGGGGCACGAGGAGACACGGTGTGACTCATGCTGTATGATGTGGACTTTGGCACAAAGGAAGTATGGAGTTAAAAACAAATCTGACTCTCATAAACAAAGTGTAACCATGGCTACTGTCCATTTTGCTTTTAAACTGAGCAAAGCAAACCCTGCATTGCTCCAAAACATGGTTACTTAAGATACATGCACACAAGTATGCATAGAAGATGGTATGCATAAAAAGAAGCATAGACACTCAAACTTATTCACTGGACTGGGAAAAAAAAAGTTCTATTCCTGTTCTGTATCAAAGGAGTTAAATGGAAATAGAACAAGACTGGTTGTGTTCTAAGACAGGATGCTAAATGCCAAGATCCTATGTACAGTTTCTCTACAGCAATTAACTCTAATTTAGTCTGTGATGGAGAAGTTTCCATGGTTTAAGTGGATCAGAAGTTATTCTGGTCTGTTGAAGTTAGCTCCAAAAAGGGCTGTACCGTGATGCATGAAGCCGTTGTTGCACAGCTCTACCCCCAAGATCACCGCTTCTTCTCTTGTTCTGCAGTCCCCCTGCACCACAAGACAAGGGGAAAAAAAGGACACCCACAAGAAAAGTAAGACAGATTTAAACACAAAGGGTGAACAGAGTAACAGAGATGAGGCGGGGGAGAGCTAAAGGGATGCAGAATAATAAATATAAGCGACTGAACAAAGAAAGTTGTGTGCATCTCAAAAGCCCGGAGGCCAGAAGAGCCACTTGGCGCTCCACCTTAAATACATTTAAAGTTATGTCTAGACAGTATAGTGTGACAGCTCTTGAAGTCCCGCTGAAAGAGGTGAGAGCGATTCCACCAGCTCAGGTCAAACACATTTATATGGACTACCACAAACACACAAGTGCACTCAACAGGCATGCAAAAGCATGTTCTGTCTGCCTTTAATTCTGCTGTGGTTACATTTAAAGTTTCATTTTCTTTGTTGTCATCTT
>JAOXNZ010000098.1:15902055-15918414 GCA_028566095.1 Kryptolebias brasiliensis | reverse complement strand
CCCCAGGCCGGGATGCGAACCTGCAACCTTCTTGCTGGGAGGCGACAGCTCTAACCACTACACCGCTGTGCCACCCCTCATCATTTCAGATGCAATTAATTTTGTTTTTATTTATAGCACTCTAAAAGGCTGATGGTGTCTGAGTGAAGCTCTGCTCTGTTGCAGCTTGTCTCTAAAGGCTGTTAGAAGAGGTCAGGTATGATTAGAAAAGGTCACTCCAGCTGAATGAGTCGGGGAGGCTTCAGTTAACACTACACATATTATATTCATCTTTCATTTACTCACTATTTATCTCCAGCTGGTGCAGCAAAATATAATGGCTCCATTTCACTGAGCAGAAAGCGCAATTCATAACGTTGGAGCAGCAAAGTGTCAAATTATTTGTCCGGAGTAGAAATTTTAAAGTGAATTCATTCCAATAACAAAGCCAGCAGCTGAGTAATCAAGGCCTTGCAGAGGCAAAGAGCTTTGGGACTTTTTGGCTTGAAAACGAGAGCCCTGATTCGGCCTCAAGAGTGAGACTAGTGATTAGATGAGGGCTTATGTAAGCTTGAGTGAGGGGGGGTTGGCGGGACACACACAAAAACGCATATACGTGCACGCACAAACCTAAGTGCACATGCGATTAGTCAGCCTGGACAACCTCTGACACCATTTCCTTCTTCCCCAGCAAATTTAATTACTGTTGTGCAACCTTTTCTTTCATCCTGGACAATGGAAATGTCTCAGGTCTGATTTTAATCAGGCGCTCCGCTGTGATCACAGCTGCTGTGTGTATATTTGTTTGTTTGAAAGAGGATAAAGCAAGGCAAGACAATTGGTCAGATTACCCAGCTGTAGTTCCTTGTTGGGGGTCTTTATTCATATGTTTGTGCACATTATGTTATTATAAACTGATCTCAAAAGGCTTCTGTTCAATTTACTAAATCTTAAAAAAGGGAATCCTTCTTTAGGATAGTGGTTCCACTCTGAAGACACGCCTTAGACCATTACGACCACCAAAGTTTGAATCTAAGTGCAGTCAGGAACTGAGGCAAATTTCAGCAGATCGCTGTGTACGATGTAGTTAACTCCAACCGTGGGATCTATGCCCAATGCAATTGGGCTTCTAAACTTTTTGAAATGGAAATGATGCTGCAGGAGGGGGGATGGCCTTTATCTGTCTCCATTTTCTCTTCCAGGTGATGGAAACTGAGTCAGAGAACCATCTCTAGCCTCTCATGTCTTTGCATGTGCAGAAATTGTAAGAGGGATGGCATTTGCATGATTATAATGTGGATTTTTTTACCCAACTAAAGGGCAGGAAATAATTAGTATGCGTTGAAACCATTTCATTTGCCTTTGTCTCTTCATTTTCTTTATTCCTTTTGTGACACAGGAGACAAAAAAATGTCTACATACCAGGCACTCCTTGCCAGTAGCCTTGCAATATGAGAACACATGTTCATTTATTGCAAAGGGACCAAAATCAAAGAGCCGTAAAATAACAGGTATATGGAGCAGATTTTCTTTGAAAGCCAGCCTGGTTCTCATCTCTGTTTTCTGCCTCTCTGTCCCTTTTTGTGTCCTCACTCTGTCTGAACTCATCGTCCCCTCCCATTGAGCTGTTTTCTTGCTGCTGGCCCTGTGATGTGCTGAAAATCATCTCCAGGGAGCTGTCTGTTTATCTGGCTCCCTCCTACCAGTTTAGCATCCATGTGCAGCTGGTGTCGTCCTTAAGTGATGAAATAGTAAAACTCTCATGAGGCTTTCTTTATATTTGTGCACTTGAGGTAAATACAGGTGCTGTGACTGTGATACTGCGCTGTAATACTGTTGGATATCCTGTTGGCAGCACATCTGGTTATTGAATTAGTGCTCATCCAGTAGCTTCAGTCAGCAAGAAAGTGTTCCTAGGTGAGTGCAGCCTGTCATTGCTTGGCTCTACCTGCTGTACACACTGTTGCAGTCTTCTTAATATCACAATACTGTTCAGATGAGCTGGAAAGAACAGTAAGGAGATTACAGTACTTCAAAAAGCCCATGCTGTAGTAATTTACTGGTTATTAATGTCATTTGAGGGATTTTACTAGAAAGCGTGCATGTATTAGTGAAACAAAAAGCACAATTTAAGCACGGTTTTAAACAAACACTGAGAGCGCAGGAGAATTTTCCAGTTGGATGGCGGGGTGCTCAATGATCATTTAATACATCTCTCATAGAACAATATACGATACGTTGAGTACATTCACTATATCCCCCACCAAAACTAGCCTCTAAGCAGGCATTAATCAGAGTGTGTCATGGTGAGGTTGTTAAATAAAGGAGGAAAAGTTTGAATTATAAATGAGGTGTTACAGGCTGTTTCAGAAGCAGTATGTTTTGTTTGGGAGAATACCTCTTTTTTTATGGACGATTGTACCTCTGTGGTGTTTATTACAATAAAAAGAATAAAAAAGGGACTGTCTTGACCAAGATGGTTTATGCCTCAGATCTGAGTCATGTAAGTTTCATGTATTCACACAATCAATTATTTTAGACCCTGTCCACACAGGAATGGAGTTTTGTGAATACGCAAAAGGTTTTTTTTTCTATTGTTTCAACCTTGCGTCCACACGGCAACACCGTTTTAGGAGCCACAAAATGGCATTTTTGAAAACCAGGTTCCAAAGTGAAAAAAATCTTGAAGTGCCACGCTTTTGTTGTGCTTTGGAAATTCAACCTTTTGAAACTACAAATCTAACCTACAGATCCAAGCATGACCGATATAACGACAAATGACATGCTCGTTTGTGTTACGGGGGCTAGTTTCTCAACCACAGCAAAACGTCAGAAACGAGAAGCGTTTCGAAAGACCAACACTTGTGTACAAAAAAACATAGCTTGATATTTGAACACTGTGGAATTTTTTTTTCTCCACACCTCGTTCAACCTTAAGATCCCAGACACGTTGTTGTGTTTAAAATTTAGATCCCTGCAGTAACATAAATCACATTTTTTTGTCATTTCTGTATTCAGGTATGTGAAATGACTGATAGAGATGCATTTGATTGATTTGATGTCACGCATTCTACAATTCTAAACACGCCTGAAGAGGGGATGGGAGCTGTGATTCCTGCATCAATAGTCCTACAGAGTCGTATGTTTGGTGGGCACTTTCAGCAAATGTCTGCTAAGGATTGCTTTGTCACATCACTCAAGTAGGGTGGTGCCCATAAAGATGGTGATTTAAGTGAGTCTGCCAGCTCCTCCTGGCAGGAGTAGGAAACTAAACAGCAGGTTGTTTCACCGCAAGAAGCAACTTTGTGTTCAATAGGATGTCTGATGAAGGCAGACTGCCATCTTGCTCATATATGTTAATGGATGTGGTATTTAAAAACAAAAATGGATCATGTACATCCAACCAGGAGCACAAACAGTGGTTTGATGTCTGCTTATACAGGGAGTCATGAATATTCATTCACATCTCTTATCGAATCTGTTTACATAAACAGAGAAACACAAACTTTCAGTTTAAGAGTGTGAATAGTGTGTAAATAAGAGTATGAAATGTAAATTTCCTACAGATTCCCACTTTAGGGTTGGTTAAAAAAGATACTCAACACAAAGCTTCTGACCTTTGGCTCAGGGTTTCTCAGTTCAACCCTTGCTGAATCATCACCTTATCTGTTATTGCTCCATTTGCAAGAGGCCAACTACACAATTGTGAATTGATATCTGGGCCTTGATCCGCTTTTGCTCAGCGCAATTGAAAGGGATCACCGATAAGCGCCTCTGAAACGCGTATTAAATAAAGCATGGCTGTAACTTGTCGCAGCTCTCCGTCAGGTTCAGCGTTTTGGTGTAATCTTGGTGTTTGTCTCTCTAGACGAGGCTGTTTGTTCCTGCATCTCAGTCAGACACTGTAACCTGAAGCTGTGAGGTTTTTGTCTGTATCTCAGAATAGTTAGTCTTCTCAACTAATTTCAAAGGTGTTTTTATATTGTTTTTCCTCAGTCTTTTTATAGTACAGTAACCACACACATACAGTCATCATTCTCATGCTTTTTCCATTTTTGTACCACGTTTTAGTCATGCTGGCACTTTGATGTTTTGTGTTAGCTTACTTCAGAGGGTGCTGATCATCTCATGTATTTTTCACAGTCGGCCTTGTTGTGTCGGGCTCGTATATCAGGCTTTGTTTTGTTTCTGAGGGACTCAGGCTATTATGTTTGCCTCAAGTCAGACGTTGGTGTCCTCCTCACTGGACACAGATGTACAGTATGTAGTATGTGCGATTGTAAGTGGACTGTTTTCCTAATATTTTGCTGTAATAGTTTGTAGCATGTGGGCTGAAGCTGGGGTGGCAGAGGTAAATGTTTTCTGAAATTTAGGAAGTATTTTATTTCCCCATATTGTAGGTGCTGAACTGTGCTTTAGCAGCAAGGAAGTATCCAATTAAAGTTTGTGTGTGTGTTCAGAAACATATTTCTTTTGCCCTCTCAACTTTATACAGACTTTGAAGTGAAATTGTATTCACTCCAAAGCAGATATGCAGACAGATTTTGGCGTCTTGAGACAGCTATACTGAAGTATCTGGGTTAACTTTGGTCGGTCCTGAGCTGAGCTTTCAGATTTACCCAGTATCAGCAGATCAGAAGTAGCCAGTACATCAGAGAAAATAGATTTTTCTACATGTAATCAACCCATATGTCTCTTGATAAAAAGAAAAACGCATGAACAACCTTTAAAATGTCCCTCTCGGAGTATTTGCCATTCTGTCCTTAATGCTCATTTATCATCTTGCTGTCACCTACTGTTGGAATCAAGATGGCACACTACTCAGTGAAATTAGTTGTTTCTATTTGACAGATCACAGCCAGGCCTAAAGCAGTGTTTTGTCATCTCTCAGATGTTTAAAGGACGCTTCTTTCAGGCTGCAGTATTCAGCTGCAGTCCTGCCATCGCCTGCAGAAGCACCAGCACAATAACAAGTTCTTTGAGCAGCAAATCAAAATCTGTTTGAGTCATTATTGTAGTACAGATTGTTTTCCTAAGCATGTATAAACGAAATCTCTTATTAGTTGTGCCTGTGTTGAAATTAGGCTCTGGTCATGTATTTAAAAATTAAGTCGTGTGTTTGTTTTTTCAAGTTCAAGTTATATTTACTCACTAAAATGGCAGCACTGTCAGTGTGACTGTCAGCGGTGTGGAAGATGTCTTATGGTTTTCCTTCTCCTTAAATGGACCACATCTCAGAAGAAGAATTTAGGGTCTAAGGTTTTTGATTTTCTGTAACAAAAAAAGCCAACCAAGTTGGACCTGGTGACAAATTTGAGTGACTTGAACATGGTTTCAGTCTGATTGGCTGCGGTTGCATGAACTGACAAACAGAAACAGCTGGGGTTAATTTGAAAAAATATATATATATTGTGAGAAAACTTACTCTAAAAGGACTTAGAGTTGCAAACTGTGTAGGTTGTGTGATGGTGTCTGTGCCCACCAAACTAAAACTATCATGTATTTTTACATAATTTACTGTGTCTGTAAACCAGTGCAACAATATTTGGAGTTGGGTTTTAGCTCATAAATGTAAGTAGTGTGGCTAATTTGTTTCTGAAGCAGTTCTTTGCTGCACCAGGTTTGTTTTTTCAGACTTTTTGGGGTGGTCGTGTCTAGAGACATCCAAAATAATAGATTTCTCTCTCAAAAGTAAATTCTTAACTCTGTGTCATCCTGAAGAGTTTTATCAGTTCACTGCTTTGTGCATTCAACCTGTTCTGTACAGCAAAACTTTAAAGCTTTAAAGTTTATACACTGCTATGGCTACTAAATGCTTTACCTTTTACTCTTCTAGATTTACAGTTTGCCTCTGCAGCCAAATACTGAATCCTTTTCTCCATCTGATTGTGTGATTGTCCTTCCAAAACTTTTCTTTTAATCATTTTGTCAGCTGGAAAGTTTAGCTGAGACTGAAGGTGTTGATTTCGGAGCAGAAGCTCGTTTTCTTGTTGATTTAAAGCTTGTATGACTCTGGTGTTTCGGACCTTTACCTTTAGTGGTTCTCAGGTTGTTCTTGAATATCACAAAAAAGATTTCCTCAAAGCTGATTGTGACCGTTTTGGTTTTTACCCAAGTCTTTGGAAAAGTGCCTTGGACTTCTAAATAGTTAAACCCATTTTAAAATGTTTGAATTGATATTCCTGGGAGTCTTGCAGTTGTAAACGTCTCCTGAAGTCATTTCTCCTCATGTGTTAACCTTCTGTTGTTGGTCTTAAATTTGCACTACTCTTTGGACTTATTGTTGTATTGAGTATTGGTCAACCTAATGCGAACAAACCCCGTTTTACATTCTTCAGGATCCTTGAATAACTAGTTTGCTGAAAACATTTGCTTTAAAACTGGTAAAATAAGACTTTATAGTCACAAAAGAAGGATAAATATCAACGCCTGTTTCTCACATCTGCATCTGAATCTCCTGTCTCTCATTTCCTGTTTGTTTCCATTAAGCCTCATAAACATTGACTCAATTACAGCGTCAGAGGAAGACATTCATTTAGATTCAAAAGCGCGCTCTCCGCTTCGCCAGCTGTATATTTCAGGTCAAATAATCTTAGATTTATCAATCTAAGCTTTCAAAATGAATGAAAACATATAAAAACAAAACAAACCCAAATTTATGTGATTGGAACAACTGTAGAAAAACACAGTTTGAGTTTTGAATCAATTGATATATTTGATACCACTTATTTCCATCTAAATTAAACAGTGAAATGAAAAATCAATGGTCAACATATATGGGTACTAAACCAGGCTCAAACTAATATTACTGCTTATACTTAATTACACAATATTAAAAGTTAAAAGTAAAAAGATTAAACAATTATACCTTAAATAGTAAATATGAGACAAAGCCAAAAAAAAGTATAAATAATGAAATGATTTGTAAGCCTTTTATTGATTAATTAAGTGCTATTTCTTGTAATAGGTCAAGACATCATTGTAGTGTTTGTTTTTACATAATTCTACAGATTTAAGAATCATTTTCTGACTTGCTCAGTGTTGCTGTGTTACAGCTGAATTATACATAAGTAGAGCCAATCAGTCTGTCTCTGTTGACAACCTGATCCTTACTTGGATCTCGTGTCACATTTGGATCGGCAGACATTTTCGGATCCAAAACAACCCTCCACGTCTGCCTCTCCTCTTTCTTTCCCAAGTCGTTTTTTTGAAACCTGCCTTAATCCGTTTCCACTGAGCATTAGGTGCGAAATATTCTCTCCAAATGGATTTCTTTTGAAAAAGACTCTCAGCCTTGCAGCAGTGAAATAATTGAGCATGACTATGGTTTTTCCCCAACAACCGTGGGCAGGTGCAGGTCTGTGAGGATGCTGCCAATTGTAACTGTGCTTTTAAACACTTCATCATTCAAGGCCTCCTTTAATGTCTCGTACCAACAGGCCTCTTTCTTTTCCTAGCTCTATTTTTGTCCCTTCCTTTCACTCTCATCCTTCCCTCTGTGTGTGCGTCCTTCTCTCTTTTTTTTTTTTTCCTGCTCCTCTCTGTCAATTTTCAGTCATTTCATACAGTTGCTTTCATGTCTTGGGGTCTGTGAAATAAACACATGTTGGCCCGTCTCACGGACTTGTCGCAGAGTGAATAATGATTACGTTTTTGGCACTGTGCAGCAGCCAAGGTAACACATTAACAAGGCTGTTGCAACATGAAAAAACAGTCAGCTTTACAGAAAAGGAAGAAATTAAAATAAATACAGCTTTTAGTTAGAGATGCACCGATTGGAGCTACCTTCGTCAATCCCGGTTTCCAATTTTGGAAAATATCTGATTATAATAAACGGTAATCTTTTTTTTTCCCTCATTTCCAGTTGAATTGAAGATTTAAACACTTGTTCATAATAAAAATTTGACAGTAAAACAACTATATTTTCTGTAATCAGCCGTAGATTACAGAACTTTCTTTATCTGACGCTGAAAATCTACAAATAGTGTAAATAATAATCCTCCAGGTTATTCAGCAGAGGGTTTTTATAAATAAATTCCAGCCAAAATGCAGATATCTACCTCATAAGACAGATTATAGATCCATAACACTTTATTCTTCTAATCTGTGCTGCTACTTTGTGAGTTTCGGCACGCTGCCTTTTGTCCCAGTCGAGTTACCGTAGCTTCCAGCAGTAGTAGTACATGTCGCAGTAAAGATGTTTTTACTTTTTTTTTTATCTTTTCTTTGCTGAACCCTGAAGAATATATGTCTGTAAATAATGCTGAAGTTCTCAAAACATTACTATTTTTAGTGATGACCTTGTTTGTGTATAAATTTCCAGTGATAAACGCGATGCTAATGGTGCCAATGTTAGCTTAGCATCTATGCTAATTGTTGGTCAGCAACCTGTGATTAATGAGGGACTTTTGACGTTATTGTGCACTTTTTATCAGGCATAAAAATGTATAAATCAGTGTTTTTAAGCTATATGCATGGCCAATTACAGCTTGCTAATCATAATAAACTATATATATATAATTTTTTTGTCAACTTGCTTGCAAATTATAGCTCCCACACAGAAAGCTGAACTTAAATATGTCACTTGTTGAAGTGGCAGCTGGTACTTTAAAGGAAAAACATTAAGCTCCATCTTACAGAGCAGTAAAATGAGCTGCTCACAGACCTTACACCTCTTCTGCCTCCCATGACTTTTTATTTAAACACCCTATAAAAAGCTCATTTAGATTATTTTTCACTCAATAAAAATCCCACACTAAAGATCCGGAGACATGATATTGCTTCAACAAATTAGTGCTTAGTTGTGGCGCATTCATGGGTTGGGGGGGAATCGGGATTTGATTTGATTTCCTAAAATGTTATTGTGTTTACAAAGATATCTTTAGAAAAGCCAAATAAAGGGATCTTTTTAGAAAAGATGGACAAGGCCTTAAGTTAAATTTATTACTTTATTCTGTTGCCTTTTTCTTAAATGACATCCTTTGTTGCACTTGACAAGTTTACCAAGTTGTCTCTTTTCTTTCTCTTTCAGAGGAAATCAAGGAGGAATCAGAAAAGTTAAGGTAAGCCCCTGATAAATTCTTTATTTATGACACCATGAGGTAGCGGTGGTTGTTTTAATGGGTTTTGTCTCATAGGGTTGGATGTGAAATTCCTGGCTTAGTTTCAGGCCTCGCTGTGTGTTTCTCCTGTGTTCAGACCAGCAAAGGAGATTAGACCATTGTGTGTGTGTGTGTGTGTGTGTGTTCGCTCTTATGCACAGCCTCCAGTGTTTGTGTGTGTGTGTGTGTCTTTGCCTGGCTTGTTTCCAGAAGCCCCCTTGTGTTGTCATTAATGGGTTTCTTCATGAAGCCCTGCCTGCTGTTGAATTTTTCTTTTTTTCTTTTTTTGGATGGTGTGCCCTGTTAGTGAAAGGGTTTGCCAAGTAACACGAACTTTGGAATGTGCCATAGCCCCCCATCTTCTCCTCTTCACGCTCTTTCTGTTTCCTCTTTTATTTCTCTTCTCGCTCTCCATTTGTTCATCCAGATTTTCACCAGCGTTTTTACAACTTGTAGATCAAAAAGCTTTGTTCCATTTCAGGTTCTTTACTCTCTCCCTGTTTTTGTTTTGTTTTTTCCTCTCATTTATGAATACAAATTATCCTTGATAGCCTGTAGTTCTATTTAAATAGATGAGGTCTTGAATAAAAACCAACATCCTTGAAATCGCTCAATAAGAGGATTGGGATGTATTTAATGAATAAATCTCTGTTTAAAATTCGACTTTGATGCGTTACACTTTTTGTCTGGCTCAGATTAATAGAAGAAGTACTTGTTCAGCTCAGTTTTTCTGAATTCTTTTTACTGCCTTGATGGTATTTATTTTACAACAACTCATAAACTTAACGCCTGCTTAACATCTATCAAATACAACATTACTACATACTTGACAAACTGCTGGTTCAGTTGGAGCACCGTGAAATTTATCAGCTTATTAATTTATTTGGCCAATTAGAAAAATATACATATGTGTTGTATGTTGGCCATTGGATGCCCGGATTTCTAAAGATCTGCATCAACCATAAAAAGCTCATATCTGGCAGCCTCTGCGTGAGGCAGAAAATGTCCAATTCAGGCCTTATAATCCAGCTTTATAATGTTTGTTTGAAAAGCCAGCTCAGGCAGGTGAAATGTGATAACGGAGAGAAACCGAGATGGGGATAGATCATGCACACAAGCTGATAGAGTTGCTACTTACTGCTGAATCACAGCCTCACTTTGTTTTGTGCAAAACATTTAGTAAAATATCAAATTTTATTTTATTTTGTGGGATTTAGTAGCTAATTTCTTTCACTCTGTTGTTGTTTTGAGATCGTTTTAACAAGCTCTTTGCGTCTGTCTTTTTACCATGTCTCCATTTCTCCCTTTTTTAATTTTTAATGCCTGTTTCCTCTTTTAATTTCACACTGCTTCTGCTGTAATATCCCCCCCCCCCCTTCCTTACGAGCTTCTGTCCTCTCGTGCCTCGCTGTGAGGTCGTCCCCCCTAAAAGAGCTGAAGTCATCCTTCTTCATTGCCAAGACATAAACAAAGCGACCTCATCCTTCACTATCTCGTCTGCCTCCCTCTTCGCCTCCCTCCCTGCCTCTGTTTTTCTCTTATTTCAGCTCGAGCCGTGGGTGTGGCGGCAGCGCCTGGGGAAGCTGTGCAGACATGGCTGCCGAAAGCGATGGTCCACGTTTTGGGTTTTTAAGAATTCAGTAAAAATAGCTGCATCAGTTGTTCTTCTAGTGGTTGGTCAGGAGGAAATTAGGATTCTCTTTCCCTCTCTGTGAGATCAGGTGACATTTTGAAACATCCTGGTACATCAAATCCAGTGTAATATTGATTTTGCTGCTCGGATCTCCCCGGAGGAGCAGAATTGAGAGGAATGTGTTCGTTAAGGTTTAGCATGTTTAATATCCTGCTCCAGCTTTGGAAGATGATGTCCTGGCCGGTGAAACATCCCGAACACTTAGTTCTTCTTGCTCTGTTAGTTGTGTCTGGGTGTCAGGAGAGCCGTGAGAGTGTCAGACTGATGGTTGAACCCATCTTTTCCTAACTATGACTGAGTGATCCATGTTTATTTCATTGTTTTTGTCTCTTTTTTTTGTATTGTTCTTTTTTAGCCCACCCAGTGGAGATGGGAAATCCGGCTCCAGCACTTTACCGCCAATCAAATCCAAGACAAACTTCATTGAAGCCGACAAGTACTTCTTGCCTTTTGAGCTGGCTTGTCAGTCCAAATGTCCCCGCATCGTCATCACCTCGCTTGACTGTTTACAGGTCAGTGGCTGGACGGCTTACCCAGCAGACCTCCAAATGTTTGAGTGTTTTAGTGTGGAAGCTCATAAAAGCACATCTCCAAAAAGTCCCACTGAGGGGTGAATTAGGGAAAACTGTCTAAGGTGTGACCTGAAATCCCTGGAGAACTTGTCCTCGGAACAAAGGTTAGCAGGGGGTGTTCTCTGGCTTTACAAGTTGCGTTTGTGTTTACTCCTCCGCATGTGTAGAAGCTGATAGCATATGGCCACCTGACGGGCAGCGCCCCGGACAGCACTGCTCCGGGCAAGAAGCTCATCGACAGAATCATCGAGACCATCTGTGCTTGTTTTCAAGGACCTCAGACTGATGAGGGTGTGCAGCTACAGATTATTAAGGTAACATTACAGCAACCACTTATACTGTTAGCTTCAAGCCTGATTTGAGCTTATTAACTTGGCCTAGCTCCTGCTACAGCAGCATTTCTGTGTTCCCGCTCTTCCTACACAGCAAGCGAAGTGAGAAGTGAACGTTTTGTAGACGTTACGGAGTTAAAGTTTGATGCTTTTATTTGTTGAGTGGATGTTCCTGTAAATAATGTTTTGCCTCATTTGAAAAGTCTTTACAGTCTAATGAGAGTGGCGTTTTCCTCACCCCTCCTGCCTCCTCCCTCCAGGCTCTGCTGACGGCCGTGACTTCTCAGCACATAGAAATCCACGAAGGTACCGTGCTGCAGGCCGTCCGCACCTGCTACAACATCTACCTGGCCAGCAAGAACCTCATCAACCAGACGACGGCGAAGGCCACGCTCACACAGATGCTCAACGTCATCTTTGCTCGCATGGAGAACCAAGCAGTACGTGCAACCATCTCGAAACACAGAAACGCACACAATTCTGTTTATATAAACACACAAAAAAAGACGGAAAAGACTCGGAAAGCTGCTTTAATTGGAAAAATTTCAATTTTAGCAACGCAGCTATTTTGCATTAAATCTTGTTCGCCTAAACCAGAGTTGCTATAGTCAGAGGGACATTTTAGGTTGCCTTCAAAGACAGCTTGCTCTAATGTCATCTTTTTCTTTTTGAATGACACTTTCCTTCCTCCTCCTCCTCCTCACCTGCCTCCCTCCCTTCCTTTTTTTGGACACATAGCTTACAAATCACAAGCTATCTTGGTCTCTGGCCTCCAGAAAGCGCGACCGCCAGGTAAAGCGTGCAGGACTTGCCGTGACATTGCCTGATCAGAACTCTTCAGCTCTTTCCTGTGTGTCTGTGTTTGCGCCACTTTTTTAGTTTTTAGTTTTTCGCCCCTCATCCAGTTGTGCACTCATCCGTTTCTCTTCCTTTTCTGCTGCGCTGCAACACGAATGCTGTCCTCCACCATCTGCTTGCTGTAGCTTCTCTTCTCATCTCGCTTTTCCACAACATCCTAGGTTATAAACGCACCTGGCTGTGGTAAATCTTTTAAAATATTTAGTGTCTCTTAAGGCCTGTCATGGTTCTTGTAGGACAATGGCTCTGAGACAGAGAGACAAACAGGAGTTGTGAGTAGGAAATAAAGAAAAGCAGACTTTGAGTCTTATTATTATGCTGCCCTGCTGCTCAGGGAGATCCACGTTCTGTATTTGTGTGTATCCTACTAGCTGCAGCTCAGCATGGTCTGATCTCACACACACACACACACACACCCTTCACTATCCAACTGAGGTGGCATTTAAATAATGAGCTTAGTTTGTTTGTGCTGCCTCGACTTTCCCCTCCGGTACGTTTCGTCTGCTCGTATTTGATGCTGAACGTTTGTTTAAAAGGCCGCTTCATTGAATTTATTTTGGTTACATTTACGTGTGACAAAGGCAGCAGGCTCATTTAATTAGAACCGATCGGCTCCTAATTGGAGCGTGCTTTTCAAAACAAGACATAAACGTCTAATTAAAGTTGTAAGATGAGCTGAAATGCAGGACATGCTATAAAAACCAATATAATGTTGTTATCGTCCAAAAGGGAAAGACTTCTGTCTGCGAGCAAAATATCTCATGAACCACCGAGCAGATTTTAATAAAACTTGCAGAAAGTAATCACCGAATGTACACCTACAACTGATAAACCTTTGGAGTCAACCTGATTAAAGATGGCTGTCACAGCTAATCAATCATAGCCAACACAAAAATGTCTCTAACTCTGTCAGTTTTAGAGATGCTGAGCTAAAAGTTTGTGTGGTAGTAGCTGAGACTGATCTCAAATACGTGTTTTGGACACTAACAAATTGTGGAGGATCTTTGTTTAAAATTTGGCCATTAAGTATTTAAAAAGGGCTATAACTCAGTCAGTTTTACAAATATTGAGCTAAAATTTGATGTGGTTGCATCTGAGAGTCATTCACAACACATACTGTGAGCGTGACATCACACATTTCTTAACTTAAATTCATTTTAGTTTAACACTCTGGCATGAAAGGCCAAATGTGTGTGATATGCATTCCTTTAAGGAATGCTGTCCTTTAATTTGAGCTTGAATTTACAGGAATAACTACTTAATTTAAACATTTATATTTGGCTAAGTCTTCCCACCTGTGGCAGATTTTTATTCCCTAACTCCATGTTGCCTTAGATGGATCCATCACTGGTTTTGTAAATGTGTCACTTTTACATTTTCATACGTACTTCATGTCCCTTTCAGCTCCTGGAGACGTTCACGTCTGTCTGTATGGTTTCTTTTTAACCTTTTATTCTCTTCAAATGCACTTGGATGGCAAATGCTGCGAAAGCTGTTGTAATTTGAGTCAGGCTGAGAGATTTTTGCACTGCTTAGTTTTTTGTGTTTTTTTTCTGTTTTTGAAACTGTGTTTGTGTTCTCTGTGAAATGGTAATGTGTCCAACGGTGCAGATAATTGTTTTTATTGTCTCTTGAGATAAATGGTCTAAACATTTCCTGTCGAAAGTTAAAATGTGACCACGTTCAAATAGGCAGTCTGATAGGAGAAATATCCCAGCATTCACCAGCATAATGATCTTTAGGCGGTCATAACTGTGTGCAAATGTCTCATGACCCAGCAAGCTGCAGCACGCCAACACTCTGTCGCTCCCTCTCTATCAGAGACATGTCAGCCATGACACATCCGTCAGGAAGTGCCTGTGTGAGCCATTTTCCACCAGAAGTGCTTTATGAAATGCACCCGACACCAGAAAGCATGAAATGATTTCACATGTTGTTGTTATAGAAGCATGTTAGTGGAGATTCATGTACATTTCCATACAGCTGACACATTGGATGCATTTTTGAAAACATACAAGCTATATTTGTTAAACCTGCAGATGCTGATATTTTTTACCAGTATTTTACTCTGTGTGTGTTTTCTGTCTGCTAATTTGCAATTCTGTTTCTTGATGTTTGTGTTTCTTCCTTTTTTCTTATGTTTGTGTGCGTTTTCCCCTCCCCTGCCTCAGCTGCAGGAAGTGAAGCAGCTGGAGCGAGAGCGGCACCGGCAGCACTCCCCAGTCACCCAGCACGCCGAGCCCGAATCCCCCCAGCTCCAGACCCCCGTTCACCCGCCCGCCAAGGCTCCAACCCAGGAGGCCAACGGGCCCGTCAGCCCTCCAACCCCGAGCATCGCCTTCCCATCCACCCCTTCGACGCCGGCCCCAGAGTCCAGCAGCAGGTCTGTGTCTGGGGAGCAGGGGGAGCGGGGGCCCATCTACGAGAACCCAGATCCTGAGAACGGCTCCGAGTTCTGCGGGGCTGAAAACGAGCAGACGGAGGCTGACCAGGCCACCGCAGCAGCAGCACAGAGTAAGACTTTTTCTGTACAGTAGCAATAGCACATTGAATAGTTTTAATTTGCAACAATTTTAAATTAAACTTTCTGAATTGATTTGCTTCAAATATCCTGTTTTAACATTTAGGACCTTCTAACTGAGGCTTTACGTTTATTAGGCTCCTTTCACTTATAATTACAGGATTGTTTAGGATGTTTTTGTCAAAAAATTTAATATGTAGATTTTACTGTTCAGTCTTGGATTATTTAGACATTTATAGTTACAGTAAATACCTCACAACAGATTATTTTATGCAAGAAAGAAAGCAAATAAGAATCAGCATTAATTGTTCCAAACATTTCTCCTGTAAAATAAGGAAAGCAGAATCTGTCTATTGCAGTTTTCACTGTTTATCTGAAGCTGAATGTGTTTTTCCTCAGATGCAGCATCCAAACAGCATGAAAGAGCAGGCAGAGAGGAGGATGAGGAGACCCCAAACTACGAAGAGAAAGCCCAGGAAATAGTTCAGAGTATTCTGCAGGAGGTGGTCAACACTGTGGCAGGAGGTAAGACCAGATTTATGTGCGTCAATACAAAATGTTTTTTGTTTTTTTTTAATGGCGCTTCCCAAAACCTGATATTATTTTCTCGAGTTTGTGCAGAACAGAAGATCTAAAAATTCCCACCAAAATGTCTGCAAATGTATTTAAATTCACAGCAAATTTATTGATCTAAAAGATTCATCTCTACAGTTTAAAGCTATATGTAGAATTACTCCTCCTATTTGTACAAAACTTTCTTAAAGCCTAAAATAACGTCTTTTTAAACAAGTTGCACCTCTGATAACAAGCAAACTTGGTTCTAAATTTCTTATTTTAATGAACTTTTTTTTGCGCAGTGAGATTTTGTCATTTCATTTCCGTCACACGCTGACAAAAAGAAGAATCAACACTTTTCGTTTTCTTTAAGGGTTTAGAAAAGTTTGTTCTGTTTTTTTCTCCCTCTGGCAGCAAAAAAGGCTACATCAGCTTGTCCGCTTGGAGAAAAAAAAACCATGCTGCTTCTCCCTTCTTTTTTACTTGCTCAGTGATTTTTGGATGAAATAAAATAAAAAGTTTGAAAGGTCCACAGCAGTGACCACCAAATGGTGCCCCGTGGGCCAGATTTGGCCGCTTCTACAAGTCACTGAAGGATAAAAACGATGTGAAAAAGAAACAAAAGGTTCATTTGTATTTAGGCAACCTCAAAACATGAGCGATAATAAATAAAAAAAGGCCAATTCAATCAGGTTTTAATGTTTTAATTTACCAATTTATGTCCTCCTGAGGCGTTATCAGTCTGACT
>JAOXNZ010000098.1:15856554-15866610 GCA_028566095.1 Kryptolebias brasiliensis | reverse complement strand
GTAATCTGTGCTTCATCCTAGTCTGCTTTCCTGTTAGGAGACATTCAACTCCTCCAATCCCTAAGAAATATAACATTTATTTGTGAATGTTTTCTTTTTTTTTTGCCTTATTTGAAATTATTTAATTGAAATGCAAGTACAGCCTTCCAAGTAGAATAATAAATTTATTTTTATTATTCTTTATTTTGACAACGCGTATTTTTGTAAATCTGATCTCTCACTTCCGGTTTGCTAGAGTCTCTGACTTCTGCGCAGCCGCAGTGGTTTCCATAGCAACGACGTTTACACTCTCAAAGCAGACACGCGAACGTTTTGAAGTCTTTTAGTTTTAGTTTAGCCTAACTTAAAAAAAAAAAATCGCTGCTGACCTAAACAGGTGGGTGAAACAAGTTGCTGTTATAGCTTCTTTTTTTTTTTTTTTTGGTCTGAATTAATAGTTTTGTAGGGAAACGTAACGTTAAACGTTTGCGTCGCTATTGCTAATAAGCTAAGCAAGACATTTATGTAGCAGCGCATTTTAATTTACTACCTCTCTGCAGTAAGTTCAGTGTAAAAGTACCATCTCTAATGTTCTGCCACAGCTATGTGTGCCGTAGTTTTATGTGACAGTGATAAACTGCTCCCCCCTGCTTGTTCCCTGTAGGAATCAGAGGCCCCGGGGGTGCATGAGTTCAATTAGCTGATGGCTTCTGTCTATAGTTCAGCTTCAGGTTATCGATCAGCGTCTCTTCTTCTATAACCTCCACCTAATAACATGGGGTCAAGTGTGGAAAAGTCTTAATGTCACTTTTCCCTGTCATCGTCCAGCTTTTACCTCTAAAACACTGACTGATTGGGGGAGAAATGGGCTTCAGAGCAAAAAGGTTTAAAATGGCTTTATGAACAAATCTACAAACCATAAAGATATATTCTGTATATTTCTGCCTAGTTGCTGTTTAGCTTGATTTGAAGTCAATTGTTGCCATTTTATTTGCATCTATTTTTATCATAATTTATGTCTATGTGGTCATTTGAGCGTAATCTTTGTTGTAGATTTGACATGTTTATGTGTTTTGTGTTTCATTGTTGAAACTCGTGGGTATATTTTTGTATCTTGTAGTATTTTTAGGTCTCATTGGAATCATTTTAGTCTCACTTTGGTTGTATTGCATCCCTTTGTAGCCATTCGGGGTTAGTATTGTATATCTGAGTCTAATTTTTGTCATTTTGCTCTTTTTTTCCCTTGTTTAGGCATCTGTTGTTCCTTGTTTTTGTTTTGTCTCAGTCTGGAATCTGTTTAAGACCCTTAAATCTTTGGTGGGCCCTTGGGCCTGTACGCCTTAAGGCCAGCTTAGTAATCCGTCTCAGGCTACACACACTGACAGCTGTTTATTTAGCAGGTGATGAGGTGATATATGGCAAAACCTATTATAAAAGCAACATAAAATCAAAGTGCAACACCTAATACCTCGGTGTAAGGTCAAGCACCTAAAAAAGTCTCTTTGGGATCCGAATATCAGGAAGCAGACCACAAATACAACAGAGGGATTCTTATAAAAGCCTAGCCTTGACATACAAATGCTGGAATAATATTTATCAAGAGGAGTTTACATTTCAGCGAATGTTTGTTTGTTTTGCTCACAAACCGACAGCCCGAGTCGCATCATCCTGAGAGAGATCCTCTCTGTGTCGAGTCAGCATGGTACGTCTGACCGTAGACCTGATAGCCAAGTCTAAAAACCACTTCAAAAAGAAGAGGGGCCTCTCTTTCCCAGAATACCTGCAGACCCTCACCCACCTGCACTTTTCCAGCAAGAATATCGATGACATTGTAAGCGGTCAGCATCGCCGCTCGTATTCCCTTTTTGTTTTCTAACTACATCTGTTAATTTCATCATTTTACCCTGACTTTTAGGGAGATCTGTCCATGTGCAGGAACCTCAGCGTTCTCTACCTGTACGACAATCAGATAACTTGCTTTTGTAATCTTGGCGTCGCCTCCAACCTCACCCATCTGTACATGCAGAACAACAACATCCCTCGTATCGATGATCTCTACAGTCTGCAGAAACTCTCCAAACTGTGAGTAGACTGTTTCACCGTCTGGTTTTCTGTGTAGTGTTTATTACTGAGCGATGTGTGTGTGTGTGTTTTCTGCTCTGCAGGTATTTAGGTGGGAACAGAATTACGATAGTGGAGGGTTTAGAGGAGCTCCACGAGCTCAGAGAGCTTCATCTGGAGAATCAGCGGCTGGCACCGGGGGAGAAGTTGCACTTTGACCCCAGGACTCTCCGCTCACTCGCTGTATGCCCCGCATTGTCAAGTACACAAATATGTTCCACGTATTTAAGCAATTAGCTTAAATTATGTGTTTTTAAATAAAAGTTGAAAGAGAGCACAATTACAAAAAAATGAATGGTAGTAAAATTTAGCGTGTTAGCTCTCATATTTAGCCCCCAAAAAAGTAATATTTCGTAGCTGCAGCATATGATGATCTGAATGTGGCTCTTATAACTCTTATATTTATACTATAAACAGACTATAAGCAAACATTGTAGAAAATACTGTAAAGTGTGTCTTTACTTCAACAGAGCAATGCAATACACAGTCTACTTAGATCCTCTGAATACACATCAAAACAACTGCCTGCACCTTTTGTTTTTCATTTTATAGTATGAGCTAAAACCGTAAGATTTATTATTTGGGATTTGACTACAAACGTGTTTTTAACATATTTGTAATATTCTGTCATGAGTGACTGTAATCTGAACTCCTCTCTCTTCATTAATTAATATGAATTCTTTGCACAGGAATCTCTTTGTGTCCTGAATATTAATAACAACAACGTTGACGACATCAGAGCCCTATCAGTGCTGAAGGAACTCCAACACTTTTCTGCTGTGGATAATAAATTGCTCAGCATTGAGGTAAGTATAAAATTATCTTAGATTTAATAAAAAGCGCCTCGACTAAAAAAAAAAGCCCACACTGTGAGGCCGGCTGTAACTACCACCACATCAGGCAAAGTCTGCATGACACGACACATTAAAATCAACATGCCATCCATTAGCTGATGAGGTCAACATTAGCTTTCTGCAGCGGTGTGTGAAATGATATGGAGAATAGGACCGAAAAGAACTAAATCCTGCAAATCCTGCCAGAAGTTCCCAGGTCTCCAGGACTCGCGAAGGGTCAGAATTATTCAACAAATCAGCGAGCCGCTCCCCTGAGACGTTTCTCACTGACAGCTTTAAACAAGCACAAGTTTCTCTGTTTCCTTGGATGGATGTTTTTTTTTTCCCCTCTCTGCCGTAGAATCCTCAGTTTGATATCATAAACCAACAGAATATCGCTTAATGGAAGATTTATGCTGAATGTGAAGGCTTTAATTTTTCTGATTTCTGAACTAAAGGGGTTGATATGTATTTAATGGGTATGGTCCTGAGAGCACGTTTGAACTGACTTTTCCTGCAACTTCCTTTTTAATGCACAACCCTAATTCCAAATAAGTTGTTGTGTAAAATGTGAATAAAAACTGAATGCAACAAGGCCAGAAAGTCAATATTTGATGCTCGTGAACTTTGGACCCTCCGGCAGCGATGCATTAAAAACAGGTCTGGTTCTGTTCTGGACATCACTGATGGACTCAGGAACTCTTCCACAGATCATTGTCTGTAAACACAGTTCACCGTTCCATCCACAAATACAAGCTAAAGCTCTATCAGGCAAAGAAGAAGCCAGATGTGACACCATCCAGAAACGCTGCCGTCTTCTCTGGACCAAAGCTCATTTCAAATGGACTGAGACAAAGTGGAGAACTGATCTGTGGTCAGTGGAATTGATATTTGAAATTATTTTTGGAAACCATGGACACCAAGTCCTCCAGAATTCTCTGTTCAAAAGCCTGCCTCTCTGATGGTATGGGGGTGCATTAGGTCCTCTGGCATGTTCAGTTTACACATCTGGAAAGGCTCCATTAGTGCAGAAAAGTAAATATATGTTTTAGATCAATACATGTTCCCACTCAAAAATAAAACTCCAGCAGAGACTGTTGAACAGCTAGAAAAGAACGGGACGATGCTCCTCTCCAAAAACAGAGAAGAGGAGATACTTCACAGCGGTAAACAAAGTTCTGTCACATTCTTTTTGAGATATTTCGCTGCCATCATTTTTCTAGAAAAAGGTACAATTTATTAGTTTCAACATTTGATATGTTTACTATGTTCAATTGTGAAGAAAATAATAGGTTTAGGAGATTTACAAAGCAGTGCATTAAGTTTTATTTACTTTTAATCAGCGTCCCAACTTTTTCAGTATTGAAGTTGTAAATGATTTTTTTTTTACTGTTGATTCAGGTAATTGTTGTACATGTGTCACATTTAGCAAATATTTCCCATAATTTATACAACCCGTCTGCCACTATTGATTCTGCAAAGACAGCTCTCTAAAGGATCGATTTCTTAGTTGCACCATTTGGTGAAAATCCTGCGGAAACATTATAGATTTTTTAAAATAGATTATGACAGGCAGTCAGCTGCGGTGACAAATGGGCAGCATCTTTGGAGGCTGTTAGCTGCGAGCGGGGCAGAGAGGACAGAGGAATCGAAGCTTTGGTCAAACTCCGGTTCATAACCGGCCCATCATTAGCTGAGTGGAGCTGAGTATCCAGCCTCCACTGCTCTCCACGGCCCCCCGCGTGGGGGGCAATTTGGCGCTGGGCTCCTCTTCAGCGAGGGCCTTCTGAGTGACGGCCCTGACACGATCATTTATCAAAGCCTGGGAGCGCGTGGTGCTCAGGGGTCCCCTCTGAACTGATTGCAGCTCGAGCTGGAAAAGTGGAAGCGCTTTGGCCAAGACAGGAAGGCAATGAACAATCAGAGCGTGTCCAGAGAGTATTCATATTTCCAGGCTTGGATTAATGTGCCTTTAGATAAACATACAACTGCAGGCAACTCGCTGGAGGAGCCAGCCTCGCGTTGCCCCAGGAGAAAACTTGTAGTTACACGACACCGGCGACACTGTTTATTAAAACAGACTGCTGTGCTGTTTATGCACTTTCTATTGGTCCATGCACTTCACTTTAACCTTCACTTCTACCACGTCTTTGAAGGTTTGTCTCCTGTTATTGCAAATGCGCATCATTTTGGTCCCGTTTAGTTCCTGGGAGTAATGTTAGAGAGACAAAAGACAAAACTCCTGTTTGAAGCAGTAAGGGTTAAAGTTGATGTTTTGGCTGTTTTTTTTTTGTGTGTTCGCAGGAGTTGGAGAACGTTTTCAGCCTCTGGCCTCAGCTGCTTCTGCTGGATCTGAGTGGAAATCCTGTGTGTAAAAAACCAAAGTACAGAGACCGACTTATAACAGCGTGCACAAGCCTCGGTGACATTTCAATACTCCTCTCACACGTTAGACAGTGTCGATTTACCATTTTACCTTTTTGGGTTAATATGAAAAGGTAAAAAAAAAAGAGAACAAATACATGTTGCACTTAATTTTTTTTTTCTCTAGAGGTCCTTGATGGGAGGGAAGTTAACGAGTTAACCAGACAGTTTCTTATTAACTGGAAAGCATCAAAAGAGGCCAAGAAGAAAAGAAACAACAACCGAATGCTGCTCAGGCCATTGATTGCTTATCCTTTAACGAGTAAGTTCTCAAACTATCAGTTTTATTGTCTTTGGTAACTTTACAATTTACAAATTCCTAATTTATTTCTCTCCTTCTTTTGGTTTAAAGTTTAATTCATTCCTTTAATACACAAAGTCATCATTCGGTGTGTTAATACAAAACAAAACAAGCTGTACATGAATTGTTCTTTAAGAGGTTTCTAATATTGGGTTCCTTCTGTGTGTTTGACTTTGTTTATGTTGCAGATGACTTCACCAAGGGTCAGGATCCACATCCTGCTCACATCTAGAGCTCCAGAGGTTTCTCAGCCTCACAGTCCACCGAAGCCTGCGCTGAGCTTCGTTTTCTCTGCTTCTTAATTCATCCCAACCGGACGTTAAAACAATCCTGTGTGAAAGTTTGCAAAGTTTTCACACAGGATCCCTGTGCAGTGAGATAAAAAAAAAACAACTGGAAAGATTAGAGATTTTAAGAAGCTCTTCTCAGATCCTGTTTTATATCATAATTTCCAGCAAAGTCAGGAAGTAAAACATGCTGATCAGCTTAATATCATCTGTATTTTATTCCCATTTCTTTTCTTTTTTACCTTAGCTTATTTTGAAGACTGTTTATTTGGTCTCTTCTATTTTATTTGTAAATAAAAAATCATCATAAAGCATTTTAAAATTATTTCTAATAACAAATAATCAGTAGGGATTGGTATTTTAGGCAAAAACACTCTTCAATTTTGTCATAATTCTTTATTTTTTATTATGTTTTTTTTATATTTGGCAGAACAACTAAATGTGACTGTCTCTCATCAGCCATCTGCAGGCCTGTGGACGCCTTAAAAAATGTCTAATGTAATGATTTCATTTCAGCAGGTTCCTATAGCTATCTGAATTAATAACCTGGGAGTACAACGCTTTAAAAACTGGAAATAATAATGACTAAAACAGCATTCCCTCCCCCCCCGTGATCACAGCTGGTTTATCTCCGATTAGATTTATTGTTTCCGTATGAATAAATCATTTAGAGTTCGATCATTTTCCGTGCTGATTTTTCTTCTGAACGCTCCTGGTTAGATAAGTAAAGCGCTGGATGCGGAGTGGCACAATCTAAATGATCACGTTGCCCTTTTACTACAAGTCTTTACGTTATCCAAAGCTAACAACACGCGCTCCTATTCAAACAACTGTGATGAATGAACGGGCCCTCTGCGAGCAGGAACAATACAATTATTATCAGCAATTGTTTCGAAGTGTCTGAGTGGGTTTTCAGGAGCCACGTGGGCGCGTGTAACCCCTGAAAGATGCAGGATAATTAAGGGAACCGGCTTACTTAACCTTCTTTAACTTCGCCTTTTAATTATAGTGGCCCGGAGCAATAGTGTTACCCCATCCTTACAAAAACAATGTTTACTGAGAGCAGTCCCACAATATACATAATATGAATAATTCCTTTCATTAATTCGCCGACATTCTCCGTCTGGAGCCCTGGAAATCAGAATGATTAATTTAGGAGCCTCAGAAAAATGTCCTAAATGCCCTGCCTGTTGATTGCAGCGCCCGGGTTTATTTATTAGCTGCTGCAACGAGCTGGCAATTCGTCAAAAGTGTTTTGCGTCTCATCTTTCACGTGCCAGTTTGTTTTCAGGAACGGCTGCAAATAGATGCTTGTTTCTGGTTCCTTTTTTTAAATGTTTTGTTGTTTTTTTTTGGCCTGTGTGTCTGTTAGCAAAATATCTCATGAACCACTGGACAGATTTATATGAAACTCTCAGAAATTAGTTATTGGATGCACATCTACAACTGATTAACTTTTGGAGTCAGCTCGATTTAAGATGGCTGCCACAGCTAACCAACATTAGATGACCAAAAAAATGGCTATAACTCAGTCAATTTTACAGATATTTACCTAAAATGTGGTGTGGTTGTAGCTGAGAGTGATCCCCAACACATATTCCGACTGCTAGCTATTTGGAGTCAGCTTTGTCTGTCTGTTAGCAAAATATCTCATGAACTGCTGGGCAGATTTTAATGACACTTTCAGGAAACAATCCCTGGATGAACCTACACAACTGATTAGCTTTTGGAGCCAACCCAATTCAAGATGGCCGCCACAGCCAACTGAGCTTAGAAAACACAGAGATGGTTCAAATTGAGTCAATTTTACAGATTATGAGCTAAACTTTGGTGTGGTAACTCAGGCTCATCCCTAACACACTCTGAGTGACTCTGATTACTCATATCATTTATTATTTTAGCTAAAACTGGCGTGACCGGCGGCGGGCGGCGTGCAATCCTTCAATGGATGCTAGGCCTTTAATTTGAAGGTAATTTCCCCCAAAATATGAACCTCTTCTATAGGCTCACTCAGGAAAAACACGCCGCAGTGTCAGGTTCGCAGCCAATTAGAGAGGAATACGGTGATCCGAGTTAAAGCCACAGAAGGTCCAGCCTCTGGCGGGGGAACCGAGCCCGAACCGTCCCCTCAGACACAGAGGAGTTTGGCAAAGAGAGGTCTTCTCCTCTCCTCTCCTCCGCCGGGAAGGAGGGTGATTAATTACGTCGGAGCGGAAAAAAACGTGTCCAATAAATGAAGAGCTCCTGAGACTTTTACGCACACAGGTGAGGGGTTGGATGCTGCTGCGCACCGGAGGACGCACAGACACGCGCCTTCTCTGTCCTGGGCTGTCTTCATGTCGCTTTTCAAGACGGCGTCTTGGACAAATATAAGAGGTAAGCTCCACATTTAACACTGTGTGTTTGGCAACATGTGTGGCAGGGACTTCATGACAACCAGAACTAACTGTGCGGACATGAAGCGCTTTATTTCAATGAGCTAATGTACAGTTATTATTATTATTATTATTAGTTTGAATGAAATGTACAATATATAGTCTAATAAGTTGGTTAAATCTCCAGGTCTGTAAGCGCACCCTTATGGTTGGAAGTCAGTCGCTCCTGATGGACGGCGGTAACTGTTCCGGGGCGGCGGACGACAGCCCCGCTTCCAGTCCGAGCTCCAGCCCCAGTCCGGACGGCCGACGCCGGGAGCTCCAGCGGGCCAGAGGGCCACTCCAGGCCGGCGGCGGGCTCGGCGGCGGGCTCAGCGGCGGGCTCGGCGGCAGCGGCAGCGGCAGCGGCAGAGGTCGGCCGGCGGCGGCGAACGCGGCGCGGGAGAGGAGCCGGGTGCAGACCCTGAGGACCGCCTTCCTGGAGCTCCAGAGGACTTTACCGTCGGTGCCGCCGGACACCAAGCTGTCCAAACTGGACGTGTTGATTCTGGCCACCACCTACATCGCCCATTTAACCCGAACACTGCAGGAGGAAGGCGCGGAGGAGGGAGAGAGTAAACAAACCGAGGCGTTCCACTCACTGAAAGGTGACGGCTACCTGCACCCTGTGAAGGTCAGTAACCAGCGCAGCTTTCTGGACCAATCAAGCACCGAGACTCTGCGTCAACAGACAGGAAACATTTGTCTATTTTAGTCACGCAGCGAGCTTTAAAATCCTCGGGCCTTGTGGAGGTTAATCCGTTAATAAATACAATTGTTTTTGTTTTTTTTTCCACAGAAATGGCCCATGCGGTCCAGACTGTACGTGGGAGCGAGCGGACAGTTCCTGAGCAGCCCTTCAGAATCAGAGAATCAAGACCCATCATCGTCCACCTCCCAGTAATCTGTTTATCAGCTGATTGTACAATTCCACTGAAGCCCAACAATTTGAAGATAATGTAAATTAATATATTAATGTTATTGTATAAAAAAGGGCACGTTTTAGGTTTTGTGTTGTTGTTTTGGCTTGTTCTGTGTGCGTCCTGCAGCTCCACACATGTCCCAGGTATGATATTTGCAGAAACTCCGTCATGCTTGAGGTGAACTTTGACTGCAGACTTTTGCACTAAATGCACGTGTGAATAACTCAACATCTGTCATGTGAAGTGGTCTGTCAGGAAGGCCACAATGGAAGCTCTTCATCTCATGTTCCCTCTTTTTTTTTTTTCTTCTTACATGCATGGTTTGTAAATGTTTGTTTTTTTTTGTGAATAAATTACTCAGAAGACAAGTCTCCAAAAATTCTGACAAGAAATGCATTTTCAAGAAAAAATATCACATTAAAACATTTATTTACTTGGGCCTAATATGTATTATTATTAACAATAATATTATTATTATTTGCCTTGCTGCTAATACTTTATTGGGTGTGTTTATGAAGACATTAAAAAAACATTTCCTGTACAGTAAAAGAGTCCAAAACAGCTGTGCATTTTGCTTAATTTATAGAAATTATTGTCACAGAAAATTAATTTGGCTCCCTGACAAAAATAATTGCAGATTTTTATGTAATAAAAAAATAAATACAGACAAACAAACAAATTCAATGAATTTAAAAAACAAACCATATATTCTTATTAAGGAGCTAATTGTATTTGAACATATGATTACATTTAAAAATGTAAATAAACTCTTTT
>JAOXNZ010000098.1:15843723-15856488 GCA_028566095.1 Kryptolebias brasiliensis | reverse complement strand
CAAGTCAAGATAACAAAATTAAGAGTTATGAACTATGAACAATGAATACATTTAAAGGCAAATATTTAATTGACATTTTGGAGAATAAAGTAAATTCTGGGAGTAAACAAACAAAAGATTTTTTTTGCAATAGTGAAAATATAGTGATGACTATTGATGACACTTTAGAGTACAGAGAAAACGCATAAATGAGACATTTTATTGTTTTTAAGTGAGGCGGTCGATCCTCGCCGTTTCCAGCTGTGGGCTTCAGCTGGTGCACTGCGCAGCTCTGGTGCGCAGACAGAGCAGGATATACCGGAAGTCCTTTCTCTCTCTGACGTGGTCCAACATGTGGAGCTGAGCTTTGGTCGGTGCTCTGTTACTGACTTCTTTATTCTCTTGCACAGGTGAGGAGTAGTGGTAGTATTTTTCTTGTGTGCTCATTTTATGTTGTAGTTTAAACTG
Organism: Kryptolebias brasiliensis; assembly: GCA_028566095.1. Classification (NCBI taxonomy): domain Eukaryota; kingdom Metazoa; phylum Chordata; class Actinopteri; order Cyprinodontiformes; family Rivulidae; genus Kryptolebias; species Kryptolebias brasiliensis. Next base: position 15,856,041 of record JAOXNZ010000098.1, on the reverse strand, counting down.
TAGTAGGTGATGGTGTTTAATTTTATTTTTTTATTAACCCGTGAATGTGTAGTTAGCATGGAGCTAGTTAGCATTCCGACCACGTGTTTCAAAGGAGCGCAGCTAGCTGCTTCTTTCTTTAAAATCACACTGAATATGAAGGCGCTTTTGTTTCTTACATTAAAGCGAAAACGTGCAGGTCAATCACAGCAGTGTGGATGAGATTTGTACATTTTAAACCATAGATTTAGCCCTGGTAAGTGGATTTAATGGCAAGTCGGTGAGGATTTCGCCACATGATCAAAACAGTTCAAGATAAGCTTTTAATGTTTATATGTGTGCGTATATATGAAATGTATATGCAGAATTTCCAGGGCAGTTGTCTTTATTATGGCTTAACTCAATACTTTATTCAGTTTCATAGAAGCCAGTGACATTAGGGTAAATGCTAAAGTTAGCCTGCTCTAGATCAGGGTTGGTTTAACAAAGACTGTTTCAAAATACCTGAATTTATACCTGATCTTCATTATTTACATAACTAAGTTGACTGGTTTGGTCTCTGACAGCTAATGAAGGTCTATAAAGACTGCTGCTCATGTTTTTATCTCTGCAGTTTAGATGTTAGTCAAATCATCTAATCCTGGATGTTTGACAACTTTTGTTTTAGATTAAATCTCTTATCCTGGATCACTGAATCCTAATTGTGAAATGGCCCCCAGAAACCCAGAGCCAGCACTCTCCACCCGGATTTGCTCACATGTCTCAGCACAGACGGGTCTTATCCCTGAAGTCCAACAATAAATCATTGTATTGGACAGTTGAAAAGAGGAAAATAATGTCCCCAGTGTCACAAAGCTGCTCAGTTTTGATTTTGATGGGTCAGCAGAAGAAACCCTGACCATAGAGTCCTTCCACCAATATTTCACTGGTGAAAAAAAGAAAAACACCCCCCTTAGAGGACATAAGGTCATTTCAAAGGTTGTGACCTGCTGTTGAACCTGTCCTCAGATCTGCAGTGTTAGCCGTGCTTCCAAGCTGTGTTAGGCTGTACCCTTTGACCTTCAGGCGATCAGTCATCCGTCCTCGTTATATCGGCTGATCATTCAGTACGCTTTAATCATCAAGCTCCAAGTCTGCGGCTTTTTTCCCATTAGAGAGATTTGATGTAAGGTCTAGAAAACTTGGAGCAACACACGGGCGAGGGAAGCATTTCTGTACAGTAGGAAAACTTATCTGAAGCTATGCTGAAAAATCTTAAATATGTGGCTGTTTTTACATCAGTGCTGCAGAAGATTTCACACTGCAGTTGAGCTGTAAGTCCAAGAAAAAGGCCTGATCGTCAGTAAAATGTCTCCCCATCTTATTCCAGGTGCTGGATAATGCATGGAAACTACAGTGTCTTCTCTGCGTGGACCTCTAACGTGAGTGCTGCCGTTTATCGTTGATCTGGTCCCTGCTCTTGCTGAGATAATGATGAGTTCACTCTTTGCCGTTTACCCGTCAGACAATAGGATGGTGACTTTGTGACTAACTGAAACACCAGCATGTTTAATTTAAAACAGAATACCAAATCTGTGAGTAGAGTTTAAACTATAACTTGTGTATTTATTTTCAGATTCAGGTCTCTTGTTGTGGTTTCCATACATCCAAAATGTCATCTTCAGTCTGCTGTTCTGATGAGGTGAGTCATCCCCTCACAGCGTTTTCTTTTTTTTATTAAGGAAGTATTAAAGAGATGTTTGTTTTGTATGGTATTTTAGTCCAAATGATTCCCAATATAGTTTTAATAAAAGCTGTGCGGTTTGAACATTTCAGCAGCGTCGCACAGAGCTGGAAAAATGATGAATTCACATTTTTTGCCGTTTACCCGTCAGACTTTGAAGTGGTGAAATTGTGTGTACTGAATGACCAGCTGCCATCTTTGTTTTGACAACTACAGTTTTGCACCAATGTTTTTATTTACTTTACAAAGGTTTCAAAACTAAAATTTGTTTTCCCCAAATTAGTTTCTACGGTTAGAGATAATTTCAGATGATTAAAAATTCTTCTTTTTCTGCAGGTAGCAGCATTTTAGAGCTTCATCTTCTCTTTGGTAAGTAAAGCCACTGAGGTCTAATGTAGTCAGGTTTCAGATTTTATTCGTTTTCTCCTTTTTGGATTTTAAAATTGTAATGATGACTTCACTCTTTTGCCGTTTACCCATCAGACTATAATGGGCTGCTGAAATTGTGACTAACTGAACCTAAAACTCAGATTTATAACCACACAAACGAGGCGCTACTTTATTTTAACTGATTTAATTTATGTTTTTATTATTTTGACAAGGTTTCGAAGCTGTGGGGAAATTAAACCTGTTTGGAAGGTAAGTATTAAACACATCAAATGTTAACGTGGGTTTACATCTGTCACACAAATATGAATGTAAATATTGTTACTGCACTACTGTTTTGTAATAAAACATTTTTCTTCCTCCAGTCTTTTGAATGTGGATCAAAGAGTTGAATATCTGCCAAGTTTTTATTCCCCAGTTTGATAAACTGCATCACTAATAAACTTTGGAGAGAAAAAAACATTTCTGCCTACACGTATTTTATGTTTCAAATACATTTAGATCTTATATATAAATATTTACATCTGGAAGTGAGGAAATAAAATGAGTGTTTTATGTTACTCATCTTTCTCAGTTAGGAGGCATCACTCCTCTGTAATGTAAGTATCTGCTCCAGGTGCGTAGGTGTAGATGAAACGTAAAATATTTTGGTGGAGCTCATCCAGGATCGTTTCTCTCCTGCACAAACCGTCCACGTCTCTAATGTCACAAGGAAACACGGCGTCGGGTGGAATGACGAGAGCTGAGGCCCCTGCAAGGACGGACGCAACGAAACAAACACTCAGGACAAATAAGTGCACAATAAAATGTAAAAGCATCTTGTTACTATGAATAACGTAGTCCTGTAAGAGCATTAACTCACATGGTGATATTACAAACTGCATGCAGGCAAGTTTGTTTTTAAAACAGTTTATTGTGACTTAATATTAGAAGTTATTGATAATTACCGTGCTTAAGAGTGACTGAGTTTTCACACAGGAGCACAGCAATCACTGCGTCTTCCTCCAGTACTCGAGTTCTTAGGCATAACCTGCAGTGGGCCTCGGCCAAGGAGAACCTGTGACAAAATGCTAATGACTCCATACATACTGGAAGACATTTTAAAATTTGCTGTAGAATAATTCATGTAAGTAAATTAGGATCTAAGTAGATAAATAGTGTACTTTATGTATTTTTTAGATTTAGAGCTTAATGTAGCTTGTCTTATTCTGTCTAGTTACTGAAAACTGATTTATTTTCATAGTTTAGGTTCCACATAAAAGTGTCACCACACTGGAAGAGATTTGTAAACAGTTGTCATAATTTAGTGAAAAATGGTCATTTAAGAGCAAGATGTGTATTAGAGTGCCATCTACTGGATGACATTGGCATTGCACCAGGCAAAATCTTAAGTCTAATATATTTAAAAAAAAAAAAAAAAGAAAAATGCTTACAGTAGTTTGATAGAAGCCAAAGAAATCTTGACACCCTGACTCTGAGTCCGAGCTCGGCGACTCGCCATGTAGTAACCGTGGATTAATTTCTCTGCTTCAGGGCTGACATCCACTTGCAAATTTTGGCAAAGAGCAACCAGCTGCAGGAGTGAAAAACAAACAGCATTTTCTAATTTTCCAAAGCGATGCAAATAACTTTGTGTCCAGTGAACTCTTCAAGTTTTCAGATGTCTGCTTATTGATTTATATGAGGGACAAATTGTGTTTATGAACCTCTTTGTAATCTTCGTTTGAGAACTCCCAGTAAGATGGGGAGGGGTGTATTCCAGGCTGCATTGCCTGTTGGAGGGTGTGGACACTCTGGGCGTGTACGGCCTGTTGTCCAAATCTGTCTCCGCACTGAATGACGAGGCCAAAGGCTTCTACAAATTGAGCAGGTGCAGGACCCATTTCCTGCTCACAACAAAGAGACAGGTTCAGATGGCTATAATAAGATGACAATAAAAAAAATAATTTAGATGTAATGTGGCTGAATGATACATGTCAGTATAACACTGCAGTGTTATTGCACTCACTGCAGTCCCCAGTACAGCAAAGTCTGTCCTCCCAGAGCGTTGAGAGGAGTCTGTGAGGCCCCAAAAGCTGCACTGGACTGGAAAGGAAAGCTGCTGATCAGCATCTTCACCATATTTCTTCCCAGGGATGAACACCAACACCGAGTGGCTCTCCAGAACTGAAAAAACGACAGAAAATATACCACTTTATTTGTCAGAAACTATCCTTGTTTTTACAGCTGACAGAATCTTCTCGCAGCTAATGTGTTGAGTACCGTACCTGACTGAATGTGATCCAGTTTGTCCTTTTTATAACAGCCAAGCTCTCCCAGCATGCAAATGCCCCCAGTAGCGAGCAATGCTGAGCCAGCGTGGATGTTAGCGGTCCCTGCTCCGTGTTCGTCACGGGACAAACACACGAACATCTCCTCTGAGGCCTGATGCCGGACCCCACGGCACACCAAACTCAAGCCGTATGTCATTAGTCTGACGCAAAAAAGAAAGGAGGACAATTAAAGTCAAGTTTCACATCTATTGGGTGCAATCGGGATGGACTTGCTTAAATTAAGGATTTGTAATCCAGAGTTGTAAAAGTTCTTTTACCTGTCAACTATGAGCGTATCACTTGTGACAACAAGGATATCCAAACTGTGAAACGTGTCATCTAAAGTTGCGTTTGCTCTAGTCTGCACCAAGCTGAGTAGCAAACTCAACTTTAGTGTGTTGTATAAACCAGGAGGAGCCAGGTCCAACCCAAAGCAGTGAGCTACGATGGCAGAGAACCTCCAGGGAGACGAGGCTGTGCAATTCAACAGCTGCTGGACTCTGGGAGAGACTTTGGAGCAGCCTATAGGTAGAGTTATTAGACATAATTTATGTTTAAATAAGACATAGAAAAATCTGTCTATCAGAAAGGGAGGCGTGTAGTTTGATGGGTTTATCAGCTCATTTCTGCCGTACACTTTGGCTCCCACGGTTGGACGCGATTTGCCTCTACACTCCAGGTAATGTTTGGCCACTGATGCACAAGAGCAGGAATGCCTATCACCCTGTAGAGTCGTCCGATTCTCATCGAGTTACAGAGCTCATCTGGGCGAGAAAGAGAAACGGAGCAATAACACTCGAGAAAGGTTGTTCTCTGCTGCCTTAAAACAGAAACATGCATACCACTCAGAAGCTCTGCCAATACAAACAGAGGGAGAAACTCAGAACAAAGATTTCTCTGTGTGTGAAAAGCACACTAACTAATGACTGTTCCATGCGCTTATTAACATATATGTTTAGTAACAGGAACCTGCTGTATTGAGTTCCTCCACAGGACTGGGTCAACAGAATATGTTAATCCTGGGGCTGAGATTTGCTAAGCTCTCGGGGGTCCAGCAGGACATTGTTATTAGAGGGGACAGAAACACTTAATATCCTACAATGAGGCCCAGCTGGTTGCTCCAAAATATACTTGTTTAAACTGTCCCCGTCTAAAGTTTGTGCTGCAGACTGAACCTCAATTAGAAAACCACAAAAAATGAATGCTTAACCTCAATAGATGTGACTGCAAAAAGAAGCTATTCTAACCAGGGCGGGGTGTAAAGGAAGAGAATCTGACTGTAAAAACAAATAATGCACTTTTGCATTTGGAGGACAATCTACAGTAAATGGATTATTTTACACTTTGGTTAGCAAATTTCATTTTAACCAAACTATTTTGCTCAAGCAGTGAAGATAAAGGATCTGATAAAAAAAGAGCTATTTATCTTAAGTATTTGTGCCAGGGGATTCATTACCAACTCTCCTCTTCAAACAACAACAAAAAAACTCAGAATTTATGATAAATTACGCCACTGATGTGATTATAACTTGGGTTATTTCATGTTGACAATCTCTTGAACATTTGAAACAATAGCCATGTTTATTTCTAGTTTGTAGAAAGAAGATTGACTGATTTTGTGACGTTATTTAGGACATTAGTAGGAAATGATTTTATGTGATTTTCAGGTGTTTTTTGGATCGTGACACTAAGAAGCTCAAAGTTCTGTTTGCAAAAGGAGGTCAGGGTGGAACTTTTATGGAAACGTCTAACTTTGCATTGGTGAAGAGATTGTTAATCGAAAGTCACTGATGTGAACAGATGCTATTCAGTTTGGATTGTGATTATTTTTTGGACATGTTGCTACTTTAACAACTTTTGTTGTTGTAATTAGTTTAAATGATTAGATGTGTTTCACTCTATTACACAGTATATTTGACAAATTAGAAATCACTGCTCACATCTCATAACTTTGACTTACCTCTCAGAAACAGGGTGACAGATTGGTATCTGACGGAGCCTTGCTGATGGCCTCTTAGAACATCTAACGCTTTGACGTGGATCAGCTCCACCAGCTGTTTGTCTGTTTCCCAAAAACAACACATCACATATTCACGCACAATACAACAACACACAGAGTCCAACACACTCTCACCTCCTAAGACTCTGAATTTCACGTCCTCTTTCAGCTGGGAGCTGCAGATCATGCAGATGAAGTCGTTTCTCACGGTGGCTGACTCTGTGGCCCCGGGTGCATGGACTCGGATGTGGTTGAACCCTAGAGCACGCGTTCAGGGGGTTAAAAAAAGGAATTGTGAATTGTAAAAATCTAGGATCAAATTGCCCTAAAACACTAGTTAAAATGGCCTCTTTGCCAAGTTGTTGTGTGTAGGCACAAATTGTTTTATCCGTTGAGTTAGGTCCCTTTATATTCAGTTTTTACAGTCGGTCGGTGTTAAGTGGCATAACAAACTAAACACGATACTAGAAGTGGACCTTAAATGAACGTATAAGTGGTTGATGTCATAAAATAAAACGATTATGGAAACCTTCTTCTCACAGGCGTGATAAAACCTGCAATGTCTGGGTCCTTATATAAAAACTATCAAGACACCAGGGGTGGTTCAAGACAAGAGTAACTTTAAATGTACCTGTGGAGCAGGGGCACACATCATTAGTACACAGGAACCTAGCTCCTTGGGTGTATTTTGTTATTCTTGTCATGGCAATAACCACCCCCTCCACGGAGACAGGCCTCAGAGGACCAAACACTCGGGGGGAACTGCAAAGGTCCAGCTTGTATTCAGCGAATGGAGGCAGGTGTGTGAAGTTCAATGAGACGTTCACCTTAAAATAAAACACCACAAGACACAATGGTACTGTGTGAGATGATAATTAAACCCTTTTCAGTCAGACTTTTTTTTATGTTAATAGCTTAAGTGAAAATACATGTCGAAATAATTAATAAATTAATAAAAAACAAGGATAGGATTATCTGCAAATCCTTTTCAATCTATATTCAATTGAATACACTACAATGACAAGATATTTATTGTTCAAACGGATATTTTTAAATTTTTTTTTGCAAGTATTCACTCATTTTGAATCTGATGCCTGCAACACGTTGCAAAACAGCAGCTCTTCCCTGACTTTTTTTTATATTAATAACAATTTAAGTGAAAAAACATGTCGAAATAATTCAGTTCTGCTAAACAAAGTGTTATTTGTCATTAAGGGGGAATCCCTGTAGTCGTACCTGACTCGCTGTTTGTATTTTTTCAGTAAGGAAAAGCGTCTTGATGGCCAGGAAGCAAACCTGGATGTGGAAAAAATCAGCCAGGACGTGTAGTTAAGCTAACAGTAGGACATAGGATAATATAACACATTTAGCTAGGTTAGCTACTCACTGACTGAAACAGAACCGTCGCCCCAAGCGGGTCGTGCAGAACATAGTCGCCCAGCACAGGATCGATTTCTATTAAATCAGAAGGATTAACGCTAATCCTGAACCTGTAGACTGCCTCGTTCTGCTGGGGGTCTGGCGATAAGGAGCAAATTTAAGCTAATTTTAATCATTTTAAGCGTCAACTAGGAGGTTTTATCCTGAGACACAACTGAAACACGGTACCGTTTAAAGGTTTGCAGTCGCCTACAAGCCTCTGAAGACCGCCACTTCGGTCTAAATAAACCAAAACCGACTCTTTCAAAGACAAAAGGTCAGTCATTTTGTCTTAAAATGTCACAGTAGCCGAACTTCGCTGTAGACCGCTCTCCTCTGGCTTCCGTTACCACGGTAACGGGAAACATGTTGCCATGGTGACCACCCACATTTAGCGGAAGTGTACTTCAAATAAAACGTTTAAATGTTATATGATCACGCTTAAAAACATACACTGAGGCTTGGTTTTATTCGTTTTATTTGCGTAGGTGTACAGACCTACTTTACTGCTAGTTGAAGACAAACATCTAGAATTTCCACATATATAAATATATAGAAATCCTGTATAAGCGTGTGCGCGTGTTAAGGCAAAGAAAAGTAAAAACAATCAAAGGTAAACAATCAATTAAAGGTAAGTGCAGAATAATAATAATAAAAAACAAAAAAATGACCTATAAGCCAAAATGATTTATTCAGTGGTCTCTCAAGAAATATTACAGGTTTATTTTTTTTTATGGACAAACAATTTCAATTGACAGTCAAATTATGTAGTTTTAAGTCCAGTGAACTCTTCAAGTTTTCAGATGTCTGCTTATTGATTTATATCATTGACACATTTAAGGCATTTTAAAGGCTCATTTACAAAGGACCTGAAATCACATTGATAGAGCAGATGGTGCAAAATTCTAAAATATAGCATCTGTTATAGATATTCATATAAATACAAATAGGTAAAATATAAAGATTTTCTTCCAATGAAAATCTGTTTTAAGTGCAGAATATTCTCCGCTGGGTGCTTTGGCATCATAGAACAAGAAAAATTTAATTGTACAAACTTTTCCCTTTAGTCAACAAATGTTACAATGGTTAAGGCATCTGAAGACCTCATGAAAAACGTCTTATAGGAACGAATCATCAGAAGACGGGGCGTAGGAGAAACCCACAAAGGCATCGTCAGCCTCCATAACACTGGCAGTGACAATAGAGCGTTCTTGAGTCCAGCAGACTGAGTTGGGAACCAACTCCTCTGTGAATTCAGGATCAAAGTTTGAGATATCGCTGGAAGAAGCCTGCAACAACACATGGGAGACGAATAAAAGGATGGGTTTAAATGAATTAACAACATATATTATGCATTTATAAAAAGGTGACTCTGATAACATAAAAGCAGTATCTATCTACTATAAGGTGCATCACTAATTGTATTAAAGTGCAAAGCTAATCAAGTCAATAAGAGGTAAAATAAAAAGATCAGCAAAGTATTGTGAATCAAATCTCTTGCGTTTATGAAATGATAAAGCTCCATACAGTTTTTATAGATAATATAATAAAAAAAGAAACTATTTACCACATTGGGTTTAAATGGGGGAGGGATCTTTTTCTGTTCAAGATCATTCCAGATGATAGAAGAGAAGAAGCTGTGCGCTCTAATCTCATTCTGAAATACAAGATGGGTCAGTGACAAGTTGATTTTGTGCCAAAATAAGCAACACATCAGTTTATCAGAACCAATGTTATTGTATTTACAGTGTGAGCCACTAGGGGGAGCCAGAACTTGAAAATTATGCAGAATAGAGATTGTAAAACTTACAAAGTCATCATGAGAACCCAGTCTTTTTATGCTGTCTTTCTCCAACAGGCCCTGAAGGAGAGACCAGGCGGTGCTGGACGCACCGGGACGCTTCGTCAGAGGTTGGTGGAGGATATTGTCATACATCTCATGTGTGTCCCTGCTATAAAACGGTGGCTAAGACATGAGAAACACAATAGAAGCATGTATGTGAACAGGTGACAAATACATCATTTAAGATTTGGTCAAGAGACAGATTGTCAAGTCAGAGGTATTTAAGAACAAAAAGATTCAAAGTAAAACTCACCAAGCCAAAGAGCATTTCATACAGCACTGACCCCAGACACCACCAGTCCACGGTGTTATCATAAGCCTGCTTCCTCAGCACCTCTGGAGCTAAGTACTGGATCCAAGAAAAACAAAAATATAATGTTACTTAAAATAAATTAACAGAATAAACTTTATATTCCCCAGGAGTTCATACTGGTGAATATAATCTGACTTGTAAAATTCATAAACATGCTGTTTGAGCAAAACTTTGAGTGATTTCTGTGTGAAGCTACTGGACTCAAAGTTTCATTAAAATGATGAGGAAGTTATCAAACATGTCGTACCTCAGGGGTTCCACAAAATGTAGTGGTGGTATCTGACAGGGAAATGCCTTCCTTGCACAATCCAAAGTCCGTCAGGACAATATGTCCCTTCAAAGAGAGGACATGAACGTTTTTAAGAGACCATGCGCCACACGAGCAGCTCATTATCCCCGTGGACTGAGGCTTCTATTGTTGCCAGGAATGTTGGCTGCAGTCAGTCCCATTCACAGTTCCCTCACTTTCTCAGTAAGGCTAAGCAGGACAATCATTAGTAAGAACTAATTCAATCACATGCACTCTGTCCAGCGTGGTCACGAAAAAGACTGGAGATCAGTGAAACGTTTGCTGTACAATATAATGTAAGGTCAGAGCAAAACCCAAACAAGAGAAAACTGAGGATATTAACCCAGTTTGATAAAACAGGTACAAATATAAACACTGACCTCATGGTCAAGCAGAATATTTTCTGGCTTCAAGTCTCTGAGGAAAGAAACAAAACAATCACAGTGAGCACAATCTTAAATCAATAAATGATGCTTTCTGTAAAGCAAGTTTGACTGTTATTAATTAGATATTTTAAAACATACCTGTAAACAATGTTTAAAGAATGCAGATATCCCAGTGCGCTCGCCATTTCAGCAATGTAAAACTTTGCTCTGGGCTCTGGAAAGGTCCGCTCTTTTTGAAGATGAAAGAAAAGCTGAAATGAAAATGTTTTGGTGAGTTTTATGGATATACTGAAACCTTCTTTAAAAAAAAAATTGGATTCAAAATACTCAAAAATATTAAAGATATCTGAGGAGTCTCTGTTGCAGACTGTAAATGGCAGCTTTAAAAATAAAAAGGTCGCACTTGACGGGGAGCCATTTTTAACACTGAGCGATGTCATTTCCAGCAAGAATTTTACACATGCAGATGTGTCAACGAGTGCAGGTACAGCTCCACGGTTGTTTTATTCCAAGTTGTTCAATATTCAAAACCTGTGTTGCTTAATTCCACAGCAAAGCCCTGTGAGTCATTCATGTGTGACCTCGTTATTCAAACAGAAACAACTCACTTCTCCTCCATTGATGAAATCCAAGACGAAGTACAACTTGTCTGTGGTCTGGAAGGAATAATGGAGCCCAACCAGGAAGGGGTGTTTCACATTTTTCAGCAGCACGTTGCGCTCTGCCATGATGTGTTTTTGCTGAAGGGAGAATCAGTTTAAAGAGAGAACAATCAGACACGTTGACGCGCCACAATTTTTGATATCAACGAAGTCACGCCTCACTGAGAGGGTTACCTCTTTTCTGTTGACGATGAACTTTTTTTGTAACACCTTGACTGCATAACACTTTCCATCGTATTTATGTTTCGCAAGAAAAACCTGTATTTGCAAGAGAAGCAAGGCTGGTCAAACACTGCATGAAAGAAGTAACCTGTAGTAATCCCCCATCAGCTTCTCACTTCCTACATGAGAAGACCGAGGCACGCAGAACTAAAACTGGTTGCTACCACAAGAGAAAACAAAAAAAAAGGAGACATATTATAAACCTAAGTGACTAAAACAATAACTACTAAGTTTATTTGTACAACTGCTTCCTATGCAATAAAGTTATAAACTGAGTTTTCACTGTTTACATACCTTCCCAAAACTCCCTTTTCCTATAACTTTTAAAAAGTCAAAGTCTGTAGGCTTGGCCCTGGAAACAAAATAGACATAAATGTAATTTCACTAATAAGAAAATGTCTGTGGCTACTTTATTTCAAAACAGCAAGGCACTAAAATAAACATAAACGGGGAACATACTGTGGATTTCCAGAGGGACCCAGGTTAATGTTTCTTGAGGTAGAGCTGTTCTGTTAAACACCAGAAAAAAAAACATGATCCACATCAGCCACCAAGCTGGGACACAACATTTGCTGCATTTAAAATACAAGTTATCAGTTTTGGGAGCAATACCCGATGGAATAGACAGGAAAGGTGATAGATATCTTCTAAATATCTTGCTCACAGCAGCTTTGAAATGCAGAACTATCAGATGGCTGAAGCCAGGACCTCCTACATATAACACATGGATACAAAAAGTCTGGGACATCTATTTGATGGAAGAAATCACATACTCCCTAAGGCT